>PVJH01046478.1:0-11809 GCA_004026705.1 Nesogale talazaci | reverse complement strand
GATACAGGCTGTACTGATGCAGCTCTTTCATTGGTCCCTTCGTTGCTTAGAAACAGTGGACTAGTGTGACACTCTCCTCTCTCAACCTGGAATTTAGATTCCTGGTTTCTTTTGATTTTCCTCTCCACCACAGACATTTCCTTCTGAACTTGTACAGACAGTCTCAATCTTTACCATTTTTACTTAAGACCCCTTTGTTAATACTCTATATGATATCCTATTTATTACTTTCCCATATCCTATGATAATATGGATAATGTTATAATATTATAATATGGATAATAATAATATTATGTAATAATCATTCCAAGCATATAGATTATTTTAGAGCCTTCAAAATGCCTTTATAAATCAGTGTCTGTTTTGAATTAATCAGAAATTCTTTGAGTTAGGTGGGACATTTACCTTTTTATTCCCAACAGTTTTATTGGCACATAATTTACATGTCATAAAATTCAATGGTACATTTGTTTAATCATATTAGAAGAATTGTACAACCATTATCATATCAATTTTAGAACCCGCCCCCCAACGTGAACTTGCCTTTAAAATGAGTTGTGCAATCACAATCAGTTTCAGTGCTTCCTCCCCACTCCAACCTTCATTGTACACTCCTTAAATCCCTTCTCCTCCCTATAACCCTCCAAGCCTACTTCCCCTATCAGTTATCACTGTACATCCACTCCTTCTGTGCTTCACAAACTGGAAACCAAATGTAAACAATAAGCCAAAATTAAAATTGGTGGTAAGGATAAAATAACAATAAAATAAAGGCAAAAATACAAATAGTGAATGAGAAAAGAATTACCCCCATCAATATTCAAAAAGCCAGGAAGGAAATTTTTGTCATGGCAGAAATAAGAGATACTTTCACCCAGACCAAATTCAAGATGGGTCTATAGAGAGGTCAACTGGGCCAACTATTGAGTTCAATCTGCATTATCAAGATTAAAATGGTCTTTGCCTGAAGTAAAGCTGTTTGAGATCCTTGTGTGTGGCTAAAGGATCTGCCAGTAGTTCATTCTGACTGTACATGCTACAGATGGTTTTGGGGTTTTCACTGCTCTCCAGAGCTTTCTATAACTTAGATATTCATTATTTTATCTCTGATATTTTCACTTCACTTTATTCAAATTTTGTAATTGTCATCTTTGGATCACAAAATCTGACATGCTTTTTACATGTGGGCTTAGTGGAAGCCTTGATTAGATGTCTACTTGTTTGAATACCAGCCTTTACTACCCAGACACTATTCTGATTAATAGTTGGGCACCATCTACTTTTTTTGGCACACTTTGCTATAGCAGCCTTATCTTCAGTGATGATATCATGAAGGTGAGTACTGAACAGGGCCATGTTATCAGACTCTGTCTGCTTGTCCATGGAGTTTGCACATCTCTGGTTTACTTTGGCAGTTGTAGTAAAATCAAAACCTAATAAGACAGCTGCATCATTAGCAGCCGTAAACTAACCAGCAGCAAAATAAGCAGAGCACACACACAAACAGAAAATAAAAAGCTACAAGTAGGAAAGCAAAAACCCCTGTGAAAAAAGAAGTATAGCATTGTCAGTCACCCTTCTGGAGTATAAGTCAATCACATTATGATCATTATCAATTTTCCCCATGACCCAGCATGCCGGACACTGTCAGTATGAGGAGTCTATGTGAGTGCAGTTCCACCTTCAGCTGTAACCTCAGAGTTTTTTGCCTTACATAGTTCAATTTCCCATTTGATTGGGCTCTGTTGGCCCCAAGAATGGGGACTGATGTCAGGGGAGACCTTCCTGGCGCAGATCCCTGCTCAACAGATTAGGACCAGTCATGCCAAGTCATAAGGTGGGCGTGGAAGTACTACATGTATGGTGATCCTAGATATCTTCCCTTTGGATACCCACCATATTTTAATTTTGGTCACCCACTGAGCTGGGGTTCTGCCCAAGGTCCAGTGACCGCCACTTCCACAGTCCTGGGGCAGATGCTCTGCTTCCTCCCCCATCCAAGTGCAAGGGTACAGGGGGCTTTGAGGCATGCTTCAGTTCATTCAGTGGGGCCTCAATGTGAAATCCTTCTGGTGTAGCCCCTACACTGGGGCATTCATCTTTATGACATTCTAGGCACATTGCCTGATTATCTTTGTTAAGTAAATTTTATAGCATCCCATAAGTTGTAGGCAGACACAAGGTTCATTCTCTGTTATTTCCCACTCTCCCATATACTTCGTCTAATCATTCAATTGAAAAGTGTTATCATGGGCTGAGCCCCGGTGCCATAGTGGTTGTGCGCGGGACTGCGGCCCACTGGGATGGAGGTTCAATTCCAGCTCCACAGGGCCAAAGGCTGGGCCTCCTACTCCCACCACCCGGGCAGTGATGCCCTAAAAAAAAAAGTGTTACTCGTGTTAGTGGCTTGGTTTTTTTTTTTTCCATAATTTTAACCCCATTCTAGAGTCAGTACTCATAGAAACATAATTATTCTTGAAAGATGCTATCACGATATAAAATGACAATGGTACTACAAGACAAAAAGGTTGTGTATAATTGAAATAAAATAAAAAATATCACTGAAACATTTAAATTAAACTTAGTTTCAATGAAAATTTGCATTAATATATGTAAAGTATCTGTCATTTTTATACATTTGAGTTTGTGTTTGTTTTTTATACTGGTATATGGTTTGCAAAGTTCTCATAGTGGATTCTCATTTTTTGATAGTTATTGGAAGTGATGGAAAGACCGAGATCTTCGTTTAACCATGTTAAGCTTTCCTGTATCTTTTCCTCTCTGATAGGAAAAGGAAGATGACAAATCAGACACTTCAAGTTCCCAGCAGCCGAAAAGTCCCCAAGGTCTCAGTGACACCGGATATTCTTCTGATGGAATATCGAGTTCACTTGGTGAAATCCCAAGTCTTATTCCAAGTGATGAAAAGGATTTGCTCAAGGGCCTGAAAAAGGACTCTTTTTCACAAGAAAGCAGTCCTTCCAGTCCCTCTGACTTGGCTAAGTTAGAAAGTACTGTCCTATCCATTTTGGAAGCTCAAACTAGTACACTAGTTGATGAAAAAACGGAAAAGAAAACAGATCCCCTTAGAATTTCTCCAGAACAGCCTAAAGACCCACAGAGAACTCAGGCCTTTTCTGAGACACTGGAAATGACTGAACCTGAAGAGGCACTTCAGGAAAGTCAGCGAGAAAAGGGGGATGCGTTCAAAAAGGATCGCCCACAAGACATTCCTTCCAGAAAGGACCATAAAGAGAAGTTTGAATGTGTGGAAGACGTAGCAACAAAAAGACAGCCTTCTGACTCAGTGGAAGACAGCAGTGAAAGCGAGCCTTCGCCTGTCCCACCGAGGAAACGGAGGGCGAGTGTCGGTTCCTCCAGCAGTGATGAGTCTAAACAGGACGACAGTCAAGGATCAGGCGAAGAGGAGGACTTCATTCGGAAGCAAATCATAGAAATGAGTGCCGATGAAGACGCTTCTGGTTCTGAAGATGATGAATTCATCCGGAACCAACTCAAAGAGCTTAGGAGCAGTATAGAGAGCCACAAGAAAGAAGACGTGAAAGGGAAAGGAAAAACAACAGCAGGGAAACACAAACGACTAACACGGAAAAGTAGTGCATGCTTCGATGACGAGGCAGGGAGACGTCATTCGTGGCACGATGAAGATGATGAGACCTTTGATGACAGCCCTGAACTGAAATACAGAGAAACGAAAAGCCAGGAGAGTGAAGAACTCGCAGTTGCTGGGGGTGGAGGGCTACGGCGATTTAAAACGATTGAACTCAACAGCACGGTGGCAGACAAGTATTCCGCAGAGTCGTCGCAGAAAAAAACGACTCTGTATTTTGATGAAGAGCCAGAATTAGAAATGGAAAGCTTGACCGACTCGCCAGAAGACAGGTCAAGAGGGGAAGGGTCTTCTAGTCTTCACGCTTCCAGCTTCACACCTGGGACGTCCCCCACATCGGTATCATCACTTGATGAGGACAGTGACAGTAGCCCAAGTCACAAAAAAGGGGAGAGCAAACAGCAGCGCAAAGCTCGGCACAGATCCCACGGCCCTCTTCTACCCACAATTGAAGATTCTTCAGAGGAAGATGAATTGAGAGAGGAAGAAGAACTATTAAAGGAACAGGAAAAGCAGCGAGAGTTAGAGCAGCAGCAAAGAAAGAGTTCAAGCAAAAAATCCAAGAAAGACAAAGATGAACTTCGAGCTCAGAGAAGAAGAGAAAGACCAAAAACACCACCCAGCAATCTCTCTCCTATTGAAGATGCTTCCCCAACGGAAGAATTACGCCAGGCTGCAGAAATGGAGGAACTCCACCGATCCTCTTGTTCTGAGTATTCACCTAGCATCGAATCAGACCCAGAGGGGTTTGAAATAAGTCCAGAAAAAATAATAGAAGTTCAAAAAGTTTATAAATTGCCCACAGCTGTGTCTTTATACTCTCCAACAGACGAGACGTCTATTGTGCAGAAAGAAGGTGGCCAAAAGGCATTAAAAAGTGCTGAGGAGATGTATGAAGAAATGATACAGAAATCCCACAAATATAAAGCTTTCCCAGCTGCAAATGAACGTGACGAAGTGTTTGAAAAAGAGCCCTTATATGGGGGGATGTTAATAGAGGATTACATTTATGAATCTTTAGTGGAGGATACATACAATGGATCAATAGAGGGCAGTCTGCTGACAAGGCAGGAAGAAGAAAATGGATTTATGCAGCAGAAAGGAAGAGAGCAAAAAATAAGGCTCCCAGAACAGATTTATGAAGACCCCATGCAGAAAATTACAGACCTCCAGAAAGAATTTTACGAGTTAGAGAGCTTCCATTCTGTTGTGCCTCAAGAAGATATTGTTTCAAGCTCCTACATCATCCCCGAGAGCCATGAGATAGTGGATCTTGGCAGTATGGTAACTTCTACCAGTGAAGAAAAAAAATTACTAGATGCTGATGCTGCCTATGAAGAACTCATGAAGAGGCAACAAAGGCAACTGACATCTGAATTCAGCCCAAGTCAGCCCCCCCTGGAGGAAGAGGGTGCAGAGTCCACCCTGGACTTTGACAGGGGACCTGATGCATCTATGACGTCAAGTATTCTCTCAGCTGCCTCTCTGACAGACTCAACCAGTAGCACAACACTCTCTATCCCAGATGTTAAAATAACCCAACATTTTTCAACAGAAGAAATTGAGGATGAATATGTAACTGATTATACAAGGGAAATTCAAGAAATAATTGCTCACGAATCACTGATTTTAACCTACTCTGAGCCCTCAGAGAGTGCCACTTCTGTCCCACCATCTGACACACCTTCTCTCACATCGTCTGTGTCTTCAGTTTGTACCACAGATAGCTCCTCACCCATTACTACCCTTGACAGCATAGCTACAGTTTACACAGAGCCAGTGGATGTTGTGACTAAATTTGTAGATTCAGAAGAAATTTCTTCATCAACTTATTTTCCAGGCAGCATTATTGATTACCCAGAAGAAATAAGCATATCATTAGAGAGGGGTACCACAGCAGATGGTAGGACTAGTGCTGATCATGTTACAGTTTCCTTATCTGATATGGCACCCTCTCTCATAGAATATGTAGGAAAACAAGGTGAAGGACATGCTGCTGACACAATTTCCACTGACTTAACTATATCTGAAAAAGACCCCATGAAGAAGGCCAAGAAAGAAACTGGAAATGGGGTGATTCTGGAAGTTTTAGAAGCCTACAGAGATCAAAAGAAGGACTCTAAAATTGAATTAACACAAGTATCCCAATCTGACACCACATTTCATCAACCAGCTTCTTCTGTGAAGCCTCTTCCCAAGAAAGAGCAAGTTTCAGCCACAGGTTTTGTACCTGGAGAGGTCTTTAGCCAATCAAGGCCTGTGTCTCAGTCCCCATCTGACAGTCCTATTTTCTCTCCTCCGACTAAAACCCGCCCATTCTTCAGAAGTCCTTCTATAGACACATCAGCCCAACCTCCTCCACCTCCTCCCCCACCCCCTCCTCCTCCTCCTCCCCCACCTCCTCCTCCCCCACCCCCACTTCCTCCAGCAACTTCACCTAAACCAACAATTTATCCTAGAAGAAAGCTACCTGTTACAGCTTCGGTGACTCCAGCTTCCACTGTTACTCCTCTGGCTGATGTTGTTGCTACAGCAGAGACCCCAACTGTTCTGAAGAGTAACGGGTTCCCTATAACAAAGATCACTACCCCAGCACCGCCGCCTGTACCTCCTAAGCCATCTTCAATTCCCACTGGACTTGTCTTTACGCATAGGCCTGAGCCAAGCAAGCCTCCAATTGCTCCCAAACCAGCAGTTATTCAGCCTCCAACAATGACACAGAAATCCACAGACACACCTCACAAACCTGCCGGTTTGCCTTTAACTTCAAGTATGACATTGAATTTAGTGACCTCAGCAGATTATAAATTGCCTTCCCCCACCTCCCCCCTCTCCCCGCACTCTAACAAATCATCACCCAGGTTTTCCAAATCCCTCATGGAAACGTATGTGGTTATCACTTTGCCATCCGAACCTGGGACTCCAACGGATTCATCAACTGGCCAAGTAATTACGAGTTGGCCTCTAGGCTCACCCCCCAAAGAACTGGTTTCCATTGATCCAGTGTTTTCTGTAATCCCTCCTGTGACAGCCGCAACAGTTCCAAGTTCTTCAGAACAGAGTTTGTACATGTCAGGAGCGTTGGAGACGTTTTCGGCTATCCCAGTCCCAGCTCTCTCTTCATTTCAACCAGCCCCAACTTCAGTTGCACAGTTTCTCACAGCGGATGGTTCCAAGGTCGAGGTTTCAAGTGCTAAAAGTGAAGTCCCTAGTATTGTTACTAGCAGTGTCTCCATAGCAATTCCCCCCGAACCCCTGGCTCTAGATGCCCGACATTTAGAGAAGCATCAGTACAAGAAAAATGGAAAACTACCCCTTGTTGGTGATGTCATTGACCTGCGCACAATACCAAAGGTAGACGTTAAAGTAACTGAAAGATGTATGGATCTTTCTACTTCTACAGTGGACGTGAAAAGACAGACCGCATCCAGTGAAGTTTATGGAAGACAAATCAGTACTGTGCAGCCATCCATTGTCAATCTTAGTGCAGCCTCCTCCATCATGACTCCAATATCCCTGTCCACAGAAACAGTGACAGTGGTCACTGGCACAGCTAGTACTAGTTATACCACAGGCACGGAAAGTTTTATGGGTACAGAACCCACTATGACAGCACCCCTGCAGCTTACTAAGTCAAAGTATGCTGAGCCCCCATACAAGATACCAAGTTGCCAAGCTTTTCCAACACTTAGGCAGGAAGCACCAATAAATTTATCCCTAAGTACTTCAGCTCAGGCAGTGACACTTGCTGTTACAAAGCCCGTCACTGTACCTCCTGTTGGTGTGACAAATGGGTGGACTGATAGCAGCACATCCCAGGCAATCACTGATGGAGAAGTAGTGGATCTCAGTACCACGAAGTCTCATAGAACGATTGTAACAGTGGATGAATCTACTTCAAGTCCAGTGACCAAAATAATAGAAGATGATGAAAAGCCTGTGGATCTGACTGCTGGGCGAAGAGCAGTGTGCTGTGATGTGGTTTATAAGTTACCTTTTGGAAGGAGTTGCACAGCTCAGCCACCTGCCACTACTCTTCCTGAAGATCGGTTTGGTTATCGGGATGACCACTATCAATATGATCGGTCAGGGCCATATGGTTACAGAGGTATTGGGGGAATGAAACCTTCTATGTCTGACACTAACTTAGCAGAAGCTGGACACTTTTTCTATCGAAGTAAAAATGCTCTTGATTATTCTGGAGGAACCGATGCAGCCGTAGATCTAACTTCAGGGAGAATTACTACAGGTCAGTATGATGTGGCTACAGATCTCTCCTTGGACAATCATTACGGTGTCCCCCGTCTCATTTCAGGATGAAAATGTGGCTCCTTTTTCTTTCTTTGGATCATTTGGCAAGATAGTTGAAATATATGTGCGCTTTTTGTTTTGTTTTTTTCATTTAAAAAAAATGTTCTGCCCCATGTCGCCTGCATGTGCCTGCATGTTCAACGTTGCTTTTCTTCAGCATCTAATTAAGTTAACCTGTGGATTTGCATGCAGCCCCACTCATTATGTTCATCAAGGTGAGAGAGCTTCCAACCGCCCCCCCCCCCCAAGCATCGTTCGTTTTGGAACTGGACTGTAACTCTGCCCTGTATTTCAGGTGAGGTAATGGATTATTCAATCAAGACTACAGGTCAATATCCAGAAACAAGACAAATCATATCAGGTGGTGGAGGCAGTACCCCCCAGTATTCCACAGCAAGAATGACACCACCCCCTGGGTCCCAGTATGGTGCGGGGAGTGTTTTGAAGTCTTCTAATGGCGTTGTATATTCCTCCGTTGCAACTCCGGTACCTTCGACATTTGCCATCACTACCCAGCCTGGCTCCATTTTCAGCACTACTGTGCGGGATTTGTCTGGTATGCACACAGCTGAAGGGGTGACTTCATTATCGCCCTTGCATCAAAGCCAGCCAATGCCTAGATCGTATTTCCTGACAACAGGTGCATCTGAAGCAGACATTACAGTAACTGGTATTGATATCAATGCCAGTTTGCAAACCATTGCTATGGAAACTTTTACAGCTGAGACAATAGACTCCGTTCCCACTTTAACCACTGCATCAGAAGTGTTCTCTGAAGGGACCGAAGATGAAAATGCTCTTTTAATTGCCCCTGAGGAAGATAAGCAACAACAACAGCTAGATTTGGAGCGTGAGCTCTTGGAACTGGAGAAAATCAAGCAGCAGCGCTTTGCAGAGGAATTAGAATGGGAGCGCCAGGAAATCCAAAGGTTCCGCGAACAAGAGAAGATGATGGTTCAGAAGAAGCTCGAGGAGCTGCAGTCGATGAAGCAGCACCTCCTCTATCAGCAAGAAGAAGAGCGGCAAGCCCAGTTCATGATGAGGCAGGAGACCTTGGCTCAGCAACAGCTTCAACTTGAGCAGATCCAACAGCTGCAACAACAGCTTCACCAGCAGCTGGAGGAGCAAAAGATTCGCCAGATCTATCAGTACAACTATGACCCTTCAGAGACGGTCTCTCCACAAACCACTACTGAGCAGGCGATGTTGGAAGGTCAGTATGCTGCCCCTGAAGGTGGTCCATTTTGGGGGACAGAGGAAGCAACCACCACAGCTTCAGCTGTTGTGGCAATTGAAATACCACAGAGCCAAGGATGGTACACAGTTCAGTCCGACGGTGTGACTCAGTACATTGCCCCCCCTGGCATCCTCAGTACTGTTTCAGAAATACCTCTAACTGATGTGGTTGTAAAAGATGAAAAACAACCCAAAAAGCGAAGTTCGGGAACAAAAGTCCATGGACCATATGATGAGATAGGTGAAAATATGGGAGATGACCCCCGAAATTTTAAAAAGATAGTGGACAGTGGTGTACAGACTGATGATGAAGAAGCAGCCGACAGGAGTTATGCGAGTAGAAGAAGGAGAACTAAAAAAAGTGTTGATACAAGTGTCCAAACAGACGATGAAGATCAGGACGAATGGGACATGCCTAGTAGGTCTAGGAGAAAAACTCGTGCAGCAAAGTATGGCGACAGCACGGCCGAGGCCGACAAGACCAAATCCGTCTCCAAAGTGTCCAGCATAGCTGTTCAGACGGTAGCTGAGATGTCGGTGCAAACAGAACCCGTTGGAACCATAAGAACCCCTTCAATACGGGCACGAGTCGACGCCAAGGTGGAAATAATTAAACACATTTCAGCACCTGAAAAGACTTACAAAGGGGGCAGCTTAGGCTGTCAAACAGGAGATTCAGACACACTAAGCCCTCAATATCTGAGTGCTACATCTCCAACCAAAGACAAGAAACGTCCAACACCTTTAGAGATTGGTTATTCTTCTCACCTTCGGGCAGATTCCACCATGCAATTGGCTCCTTCCCCGCCCAAGTCTCCAAAAGTCCTTTATTCACCCATCTCACCACTCTCACCAGGCAAAGCCTTAGAATCAGCCTTTGTACCTTATGAGAAAACCCTCTCGGATGACATCAGTCCACAGAAAGTGCTGCATCCAGATATGGCCAAAGTTCCTCCAGCAAGTCCTAAAACCACCAAGATGATGCAGCGGTCTCTGTCTGACCCCAAGCCTCTGAGTCCAACAGCAGACGAGAGTTCCACGGCTCCCTTTCAGTACACCGACAGCTACACGGTAAGCACGATGTTCTCAATTAAAAGACAGTGGCTGCTCGTTATTAATGTATTTGCAGATTTGGTGGGGGGTGGGTGCAGTGCGGCAGCAATAAAGCTCCGGATGTCTTAGACATCTAATTCTAAATATCTCCTAGAAATTTGAATGAAGAAATGTATATAATGCCTTCACTTAAAATTACTCAAAAAGAACTCATTGTGTGATGAAAAATGGAAAAGGCCTCTTATGTTCTAATATTGAAATCTTGGGGTGTATTGAAGACTATATTTTATATTCGGAGTCCGCATGGTAGAAGAGAAATTGAGCATAAGCAGAGAAGGCCAACGGTGGCATCAGGTTAAGCCACTGGCTGCTAGAAATTCAGTGCTGGTGGAGTCCGTGGAGATCATCAGTGTTTCAGCCATCCCTGTGCTTCCCTCAATGCATTTGTAAGAAACTCAGGTCAGTAGAGAGGACCTCTGTAACCCGTTAGGGAGCAGATGGCCTCATCTGTCTTGCAAGGCGTGGCTGGTGGGTTTGAACCACAGACCTTGCAGGTAGCAGCCCCACCTTAACTGGGGGCCCTACAGGTATGTTCTCAAAAACAGAACAAACCCCCAACCCATTCCCTTTGAGTTGATACTGACTCAGAGACACCTTATAGCATAGAGTAGAACCATCCCTTGGAGTTCCCTGGACTCTAACTCTATGTATGAGTAGAGAACCCCCTGTTTCTCCCACCAGGTATGGTAATACCTATATAAATAAATAAAAGGTATGTTTTTAGATATATATATGTGTGTGCATGTATATATGTGAAGATCCCGATAACTGAGATTCCTGATAACCTATGAAATCACTTGTTTCTTACTTGTTTCTTACTTTAGAAAATTCAATATAAATCATTCTAAATTGATTGAATAGTGTGAAAATTCGATTAAAAATGAAATCTATGTTCCAATGAAAAGTTCCCCTTAAGTGGTTAGAGTTAGGGTAAAAAATAAATAAATACATACATACACGTTCCCCTACAGCACTGATTTCTGAACTCTAAGTACAAAGACCCAAAAACATCTACATAAGCTTTGCTGAAGTTATTACTAAAGTTCCATTGACAAATATATTGGCTCTGGGTTAAAAACTTTGTCTTCATATATTAATATATCAATCAGTGCTGACGATAAATCAATCTGTAGAGATATCAGTATATACCTACTTTCTATAGATATGTCACTAATCATATTAATAAAATGCATATTCATTTCTAGTTTTGTGCTTCACTATGATGTTTTTATGGGGTTCTTTTGAAATCAGCATATCTGAAAAGTAAAACTTTTCATGAGGGGGCAAATGTCCTTGCTTTAGCTTAATATACTTTATAAAAACAACAACTCCAAACTCACTGCTGCTAGGACAGTGTTGACCCATGGGGACCCCTGTGGTTTTCTGAAACTGTAGCTGTCTGGGGCCAGAAAGCCCCCACTTTTTCCTACAGAGCTGCTGGTGGGTTCGAAGTGCCAATCAAGCAGCTCTCAGTCCAATGCATAACCTGGGCCCACTCAGGTTATGTCGCCCCAGAAA
>PVJH01046477.1:0-11815 GCA_004026705.1 Nesogale talazaci | reverse complement strand
AAGATCTTATGGGCATCTTAGTAAGGCACTATTTCTTCACTTTGAATTTTTTTTAATTTTTAAAATTTTATTGGGGGCTCTTACAGCTACTACTACATTCAGTACATCATTTGTATCAAGCACATTTGCACACATATTTCCAAATACATTTCCCAATATTTTCCACTTGAGCCCTTGATACAAGCTCCTTTAAAAAAAAAAAACCCCTTTCCCCTCCCCCCCTTTTTTAAAAAAATTAATCATTTTATTGGGGGGCCCTTACAACTCCCGTCACAATCCCTAACAAAATCAGTTGTATTCAGGCCACTTTTACACACCCTTTGCCATCCTCACTCCCAAAACATTCTCCCTCCCTCCAGGCCTCCATTATCAGCTCCCTATATCACCCTTCCTCCCCCCCTTCCCCTTGAACCCTTAGTAATTTACAAATTATTTTTTCATCATGTACACTGTACAATGTGTCCCAACACTCGCTTCCCTGTTGTCCATGCCCCAGAGAGGAGGCTACGTGTAGATCCCTGAAGTTGGCTCTCCCTTTCTATTCCTCCATCCCTCCACCCTCCTGGTATTACCACTCCCATCACTAGTCTTGATGGATCATCTATCCTAAGTTTCCCATGTTTCCAACTTCACTGTACATCTCCTGGTCTAGCTGGATTTAAGTGGTTGAATTGGGGTCAATTTTTGAGACAGAGTGACAAGAGTTTTTTCTCTTAAGTTTTGCTTCTTAGAAACTTTTAGATGATTAGTTATAAGTATATACAGATAACACCTGATTTAAAATAAATTATATTCCTACAATTCAGTCTTTAGTCTGGTCAGAGTTAAATTATATACATGGATTTAATTTTTTCAATATTATTACTCCTTCTGATAGTTCTAAATCCTCACACTGAACATCTATGAGCAGCTATCTGAGAATAACAGTAGCAGTCAAATATGTGCTAAATGCTGTTCAGAGTTGTTCTTTAGAGCCATAGACTCATTGGAAGCTGACGGACAGTTGAGCAAAGCATTGCCTCCCCCTGCACCATCCTCACAGTATTTCTTACATTTGGGTCCATTGTTGCAGTCACTGTATTAATCCATTCTATTGACAGTGTTCCCTTTTTTATTAAGACTCTATTTTACCAAATTCGCTGTCCTTCTCCAGGGTCTGGTTCTTCCTGACAACATATCCAAAATATGCGAGACAAAACTTGCCACAATCACTTCTAAGAAGCGTTCTTCCAAGGCACATGTCTTTGTTTACTGGTCCTCAGTGGCCTGAGCACATGGATCTTTTCCAGTTCTTTGGCCAGATAGTTGTATTTCAAATTTCTTGCTTAAAATAAGGGACTGCCTCTAGTACTGCTTCAGTTTGCTTAAGTTTTTCAATTGTTATTCCATAAATTCTTGGATCCTTGTGTGTGTGTGTGTGTGTGTGTGTTTCCCCAATGCTATCAGTGTAGCTTGGACTTGTCCCTTTACTATGATTGGTCCTTGACTATATGCTATCTTGGAATGTGCATTTCTTCTTCCTTGTTTTCATTGTTAGCTCCACATTTCCTGCCAGCCTTCCCTGTCATGATCCTGTGAATTGATTAATCCAGCTGTTGTCTCCATAGGTCTACCTAATCTGGATTTCACTTTCTTCATGTATTATTTTCCTAATGTAATCCCATTATTCTCTGGTCTTCTGTCATCAGTGTTCAGCTTGTCAAATATGTTTTTGAAGTAGTCTGCAAATTCAGTTGAATAATCTACTTGATACAAATAGGGCAGAAGTCTTTTTTTTTTCTCTCATGGACTTATTTTAAGATTCGTGAACATGCATGAAATTGATAGCATACTTCAGCATGAATCCCTGGCCTTCTTCTCAAAGCTATATTGGGCTGAGCCCCAGTGGCGTAGTGGTTGTGCACGGGACTGCGGCCCACTGGGATGGAGGTTTGATTCCAGCTCCATGGAGCAAAGGCTAGGCTTCCTACTCCCACCACCTGAGGGCAGTGATGCGCAAACAGAAAAAAAGAAAAAAAAACTATATTGAACTTCTGTATTGTTTCTTCCCCGGATGTTGTTGATTTAATTCCTGTGTATTCTATTAGGTAAAGCCCAGTGTTCAGTAACTATTTGTTATTTTAATTATTGTTGTCATTGCTATTGTAAAAAGGTATTTGAAATCAGCAGGACAGTTCTACAAAATTCTATCATATAGTCTCAAGCTTTACTTTTATCATATAGGGCCATATTTTCTAACTGTTGATCTTTTCTCTTTGTTTCCAATGTTTTTGCATTTCTCACTCAAACATATTGTCATGCAGTCAATTCTGACTTCTAGTCACCAATAATTAGAAATGCATCCTGATGACATGTTTAATCCATTTCAGACTGCAGAGGTTGATAGAATTTTTCAATCTTTGGCTTCAGTGGGTGGTGAGTAAATTGAAATACAATCATTTTGACTGTTCCTCCTTATGGGTGTATGGATATTATCCTGTCATCAACAGAATTTTATTTCAGTGTAGATCTTGAAATGTTCTTTTTGGCATGAATGCAAAATTGACTGAAAAATCTACCCAGACCAAAACAAACACAGTTGTAAATATAGTTCATTGTTACTAAGATATATGCAAAAATAGATATATGTGGAAATGCAAATCTTAAAGTTCACTTGTGTAAAGATGAAATATAGGCTAATAAAAGCTAACATTGTTTATTTTATTTTATTGGTCGAGCACTCTTTCTTGCCACTCAGACCATTTTTTAGATTTCAGGGATTTTTTTAAAGAGACATATTGCTTATATTTATACAGCCAATGTCAAGAAATTAAATCAGCAGCAGTATCCTGTAAAACCTTTCATCTATATGATTCTCCTTCTTATCAGACATTCTACTAAGTGTTTTGCTTTGGGCTTTTTTACTATTTTGTGAGTGTGTGTGTGTGTGTGTGTGTGTGTGTGTGGCATCACTGCCCTGATGGGTGAAGGAAGCCCAGTCTTGTTCCTGGAGAGCTGCTGCTGGATTTGAACCATCAACCCTTTGGATGGGCTGTAGTCCCGTGCACAACCACTAAGCCACCAGGGCTCAGCTGTCCACTAAGTGTTTTATATTAGCTCCTTAAATCCTTAAACTTGCATCAATAATATTAATATGTATATCTTATTATCCGTTTTATGGAGCAGTGAATGGAAGAAAGGATAAAGCCCTTAAGAATTGTTAGGTCTCTAACCTGAGAATGGGCTCCAGCCATGTGAGGGTGGCACAAGACAGGGAGGTGCTTTGTTCTGCGCAATGTAGGGTCACTGTGAAGCTGAACCAACTCAATGGCACCTAGCATCAAAAAAAGCTGAGAACCAAATTGAGCTAGAATTTAGAGCCTAACATTTTAAATTTCACGATAAACTTTTTCAAAGTGAGATTAGCGGTGGTACTGCTTTTGAGTGACTTTGTGATTGTGGTGAAACTTAAGGCTGTTATATTGTTGATTTATATATGTGTATATGTATATATATGTATACACATATGATGCCTTAAAAGATTGATCATTGTGTTGGAGGTAGTTTCACAAATAACTATCCCAAAAACTTTCAGACAGCAATATAATGATCCTTACTTTTTATCTTCAACCTTTGGTTTTATTTTATTTGTAATCATCATCCTTGTCTGATTTGACTTACTTTTCTACTTTCTAAAAACTCAGTATTACTTATATTGATACTGCTATATGAGTGAGATTCAAAAAGCCTATGGAAAAGTTGAATGAAAATATGATGAAAATTCCCCAGGCAATTTTGAAGTTCCTCTGAATATCATCTTAATTTTCGGAGGTAATACTTCCCTAGGTATTAGGCAAAAGACGCCTGGTGTCATAGTGTAGGTCTGCTAACTAACAGATCTGCAGTTAGATTCCACTAGTCACTCTGGAGGAGGAGGATGAAGCTGCCTCTTCCAGTAAAGATTCAAAATATCTGAAAGCAAATGAGTCAGCACTACTTGATCCTATAAGTTTGCTATTGACCTAATGGCAGTAAGGGAGTGACCTTGGCACATTAGTATCAATCCAGTGACAATAGAATAACACCCATCTATTTTTTAACATGCTGTGGGTAGACTTCCATGTTTACTCTGCATTGCATGAGGCTGAAGTCAACATGTCCAGATGCCATGTTTCTAGAAGAAAGTCTGCTTTCAAGCACAAATTATTGGCAAAATTCATACCACGTGACGGTATGATTAAGATCTTTATTTTCTTGTTCACTGCCAATATGTCAGTGTTGTCCTCAGTTTCCAAAGACGCCAACATTCCTAGGTCCATGGTTCCCCTTCACTTTTTTCAAAAACAGAAAGTTGGGTCTGTTCCTTCTCATACTTTATACTAGTTGTGTCAGTCCAGGTAGAGTAGAGGAACAAATTTCATAGACATGCCTATGGATCTGAGGAAAGGGTTTATAAACACAAGGAATGGAACACTGAGAAAACATCTCCACCCAGTCCAGTTCAAAGTCATAAGTCCGATATTAGCCCATATGCCCGATACCAATCTATAATGTCTCCTTCCAACTCATGAAGTCACAGGTCAGTGGGTGCAGAATCCCGGCGCTGGCAGGGGTCTCCCATGGCTCATCGCTTCCAGGGCTCAGGGTCCATCAACAGCAGAAGCAACTCATCGCTGGCAGAGGTCTCTACGTGGCCGCCCCAGCTTCAGAGATCTGCCTCCATCAGGGCAAACCTGTGTGGTCTCTCCGCTGGTTCCTCCAGCTTCTCTGATGCTGCCATCTTGTCTTGTCCATGATTCGTCATCTCTGAGACTAACTCCCAACAACTGGGGAAAATAGGTTCTCATCTTCACGAGGGGACTATCGCGAGATTTCCCAGAAGTCTCAGGAGAAAGTCATGCCCACATAGAGGCTTCATTGGCTACTCAATGGCTATCTCCAGATTAACAGGCTAGACTGCACCCCTACATCGCAATCATGAAATTAACTTAAGCACATGACTGCCACACTAGTCTCTCATTTCATACTTCTTTTCGGGAGCTGAAACAGAATGCTGTTTCACCATAGTTGCTCTAACCATCTAATGTTGACAAGATGGACCTTTAATGATCTGGTAAGTCAAATTCTGACAGAAACTAGTTGACAACTCTTTTTTGACAAAAGAAGTGAACCTGGTTGCAATCAATTTTCTAGTGACCTATGCACTCACTCTGTCCTTTTTAGAGTGCTAGCTTTCAAACCCGAAACCAACCTGACAGAGAAAGAAGAAGAAAATCACTGCCATCAAGTTGATTCCTATGGGACAGAACAGAAAGGCTCTAGGGTATTTCAAACCTGCAAATCCCTAAAGAAGCAGACAGATAGCCTCACCTTCCTACCACTAAGCACACTGCATGGTGACCTTTTTGTTAGTAATTCAAAGTTTAAATCCCAGTTCCACAAGGATTGCAAAACTGCCCTACGAATACTTAAAGACGTGTCTTCTCTCTTTCAAAAATACTTAATGAACTTATACACTTATGTTTTTAACTTTTATATTCTTTACTAACTTTTCAACATGTTATTGAAAATATATGTAAACAGAAGGTAGTTCCCTTTATCTGACAGCAAAATGTATCTTCACTTTTGATTTTCAGATGACCTTAACTTATCCAGACATCTCCTTAAGTTCTATGGCAAAAAAATAATAATAGTAAAATATTTCATGAGCCTTTTTCCACTCAGAATTATGAAAACAGCAAAACATAATATCTTCAGAAGAGAAACAAATTAGTAAACAAACAACAGAAACACAAAGTAGCATTTTTTTTTAACTCGGTAGATAGGAATGAAATGAAAATGGTTTAGAGTTTGAAGTTGACTTTAGATGTGAAGTCCTGTGCTCAGAACCAGAAGATATATATATAGAGAGATAAACTGTAAACAAGCACAAACTAGTTCCCTCAAGGACAAAAAAAGCAAACAAGAAAATAGCAAGTTGTCCTTCATTAAAAACAATATTTTGAACTGTATGTTATGTGACTTATATGACAATACAAACACACACACACACACACACACACACACTAAATAAATGATCTGGTAGAAAAAAATGATTCAGAAACCTAACTATCCAGGATCTGAAATCCAAAATAGTATGCTGAGTTCACTGACAGCATTGATGAAGAACTTGGTCATTCTGTGTAAGAACATTTCAGAATATAATTACATCATACAGATACAATTCTCTTTAGCCTATATGAGTGGACTACAGAAATGTGGAAAATAAGATTGAAAGATAATGGAAATGTCCCCTACATATTTAAAAGACCCAAATAAGTGATGGCATTATTCTTGCATTCAAGAAGAAAGCCAGAGAAATGGTATTCAAAGTGTTATTTCTAATAATATATAGATATTGTTTGTAGATACAGTATTGGCTTGTTTTCAGATATCTTATGTATTCTTCATTTGTTGAGTTCAATGTTGAAGTCAGGATTTGAAAAAGGGTTCAGGAAACTGTCATCCATGAGTAAGATGTGGGCATTTTCTTGCTAAAATTACAAAGAAAAAAAGTCAAGTTAAATCTTTTCTAGTTAAGGAACTTCTAACGTCTTACCAAAGTTTGTCTGAAATCCAGAATAAGGGTTTGGGGTTAAGGTCAGCGAGCTGCTACAAGGGAGAGAAGCTGGGCTAATGGGCTGCTTAGAGGGGACAAAGATATCTACCCCTTTTAATATTTTGCCTAAGGCCAATCCTAACCCTGTCATTAAAAATCACCTTTTCTGTCACTTTGGCACATATGGGATACTGCAGAACCCTGATTTAGGTAGACAGGTAGATTTAGAATATTATTCTTGCTAATTTGCTTTAAGTTTTAAAAATAATAAACTGGCTTCTTATCTTCTATTGCAAATATGAAGTGGACATATATAACAATTTATACAAATGAAATTTGTTCTAACATAGTTAAGGACAATTTAGCAATATACTTTATCTTTTTAAACATAGTATTATTTGATTCTCACGTACTCATTTTCTTTTGGGAGGAATAAAATCCTGTCTTTTATGCCTGTGTACACTCCAATGGGGTGATTGAAAAATAAAAGTGCATCCTTGACATTAAATTTCTTTGCTTTTGGCTTACACTAGAACATTTTCTTCATTTCAATGTAGCTTTTGTATGTGCATATGTAATAAAAAAGCTAATAAACTTAATAAATCGTTCAATTGCATGACTGCACCTGTGTGTTACCTTCATCCTCATTATCCATTTCCTCAGACATTGTCCATTACCTCATCTTGGTCACAGAACCCTATTGTAAGTCTAATAAATACTGCAATAAAAGTAAATAATCTGAGAAAATATTACATTGCAAACTGAAACTAGTTTTGTTGTAAATTTATGCACGTTTTTATCCTCTCTGCTAAGAACAAGTATGCTGTCATTCTACTGTTCTCTTTATATCTCCCACAGGAATAGGACCCAAATCCTTATTTCTTATGAGCTTTATTCAAATATATATTAGAATGGCTCCATGCCAGCCGTTTTTTCCTCCACAGGATTGCTGAAAACAAATTCTGATAATAGTGCGTGCATATGCATGTGTGTATAAGTGTGTATGTGTGTATCCATCTATAGAGGTAAACTGATTTATAAGATAGTCCTATATGACTTTGTCTCCTTGCTTGAAGTTAAATAGAGAAGCATGGTTTACTTAAATAATTCAGTTGTAAAAGATCTTTTCCCCAGATAAGATATAAATATGGACAAACTGTGTATTTTGCTCAAAACTTTTGAATAATAGATACATTTCCTCCCCGATTCGATATGTATGAATTCTGAATTGTTATATATTTAAAGAGACAAGGTCTCCCCATTCTGTGTAGTACTTATATTACTTGTCACCTATCATCATTGTATAGAAAAGGACACTTTGTCATTTTGATGTTTGGCTTACGAATGCAACTTAATTTTTATCATTTTAGCTAAAGACCATTTTGAACAAGACATGCCATCCAGTTAGTAGATATGAGACTGGTTCCAATCATTCATTTACAAGGGGACTTGTTGGCAGCTGAATGATATTATACTCATTAATACTTTTAACAGTTCATAGCTGTCAATCAGTCAAGTAAGCAAACTGCTTATGAGACATGAAAAATGCATAGAAAAACAGAAGTGATTCCAGAATGACAGATCATTTGGAATAGCTTGAGTAGACACTAATTGACTCTTGGTTTTCTACCTAGCATTCTTTCCAAAGAATGCACTGATTTGATATAAATTTCTGATGAGAGCTGTGGCTAGACCTTATCTGGTCTGCCAATAACCAATTGAGTCTATTTATATCTCATATATTTTATGCATGTGCACACATGGGTTGAATTTTAAATCGGCTTGATTAAAGAGCAAGGGTCTTTCATATATAAATATACTGTTAAGTAGAAATGGAACATTGACCAGTCAGGCAACCCCGTGGAACTATGAAAATATAGAAGAAATATCTAATAGTTTCCTCAGGGAAAATATATATACTAAGATTGAAAGCCAGGAGAATATTGAGACATTTAACCATATAGGTTTTAAGGAATCTTTACCGGGAGTTATCACTAAAAATCTGGGCTAAGTATTAAATATTACTATCCCCTAAAATTTATTTAAGGGCAAGATGCCCCTCAATACATAATAAACTAAACACTACCATTTATTTGCCGCTTGCTACATGCTAGACCTTGTGCTGAGTATGTTTTGCTGTTGCTTATCTTTTGAGGGTGGTTGTTGGGGGCATCACTGCCCTCTGGTGGTCTTGGGAGCTACCCAGCCTTGCTGCTGTTGGATTTGAACCGCCAAGTCAGTGGGCTGCAGTCCCGCACTCAACCACTACACCACTGGGACTCAGCCCAGATGTTGCTTATCTTTATATGCATACAAGATAAGTGATATTGTCTTCCTTCTTTCTGATTAGTCCTTTTACGCTCAGATTGATGAAATTACTGGGAAAAATGTATCACTAAATGTATCACTTAGCAGGCACAGAAGTTGAACCTGAACTCTTTAGGTCTCAAAACCTTTTCTACTCACTCATATGCTACCATATCATGAAGCCAACAGAAGTCATTTGGAGTTATTGCTTAACTTATCTATTTCTTTATTTCTTGAGTAAAGTGCCCTTGATTCAGTGATTTGTAGGACACTGTATTTTGTTCTGTTAGACTGCCTCTTCCTTCTCTGGTTTGTATTTCCAGTTCCCTTTCCATTTATTAAGTTAGAATATAGACCTGATAACATTTACTATTTTTTACATTAATTTCAAGGCATAAATGAATCCTTATACAAGTAATTCTGACTTTCAAAATGATGCAAACAAATGGAACACAACTCATGGATCATTAGAAAGTTGCTATAGTTATCAGAATATTTCAAATTACTCCAAAGTGTCTCTTCTACATAAGCTGTGTTTTCTCCAGAAAATTCAGGAAAGTTATTACCTTGTGATATTATTTGAATTAACAGAAACATATACAAATTGCCATAGGTGCAATTATTTTATTGAATATTTTGCATAAATAAATAAATTTTGAATATCAGAATTTGACTTGTCATAAATATATGCAATCATATTTATGTATAATACATATTGTAGGTGGGTTTCATCTATTATGTTACTTCTTAAGAAAAGAGAATAACAACATAGTAGATTAATATGCTTTCAATATAAAATTATAAAGAAATATTTTTCTTTCTATAATGATTCTTTCTGGCTTGACCATGATTATTGGAAGCATCAAGTTTATTGTCATAAATATAGAAAACAGCAGATATCAAATTACACATATATTATGCTAGGCTGTATTTTCTGCACGTACAAAAGCAGTGACTCTCATATTAACCTAAGAAATAACTTTATACCAAGAAAGAACTTTGCAACAATAGATCTGCCTACACAAGTCCACCACAACTCTATAGGTCAGATGCTAACTGGAGCCCCCTTCTACCCTCCGCCCAGACTCAGGTTGCTGCCAACAGATAAAGTAGGAAGATGTGAGATTGCTGGCCAGTGGATATAAAATTGTGTGGGTCCAAGGTCCAAAGTACCATGGCAAGGTTCCAACAGTGCCCAGGGTATGTGGGCTACATACCATGACACATAGGGTCTCTTCAACAAGGAAGTTGAAGGACACAAGAAGGTTCAATTCCTCTCATTGTCTCTCTCATACAAAGGCCATACATATAGCATTCATCACCGCCATACGGAAACATGATGGATAGACTAAACCTTCCCCATATCTTTGTATACATGCCACATTTGCAAAAAACTAAATGTTCCAGTTCATGCTTGTCAGCTAGGCACTCGCACACAACTCTTTAACCTTACATAACTTCCAAAGACAAAAAGGAAAGCATACTTGCACCTATCATAGACAACTAACACGTATACAAAACAAAATGCACCAGCCTCATTTATATGTCATATATTAAATGAACAAAACAAATATATTTGATGCCTTACCATTTTAGTTTTGTGAATTGTTACCTACATCTGGTCCAAAGTTCACAGTCACAATTACATATGCTTGAGTCCTATAAATGCATCCATCTCTTTACCCCGCTCTCTTCTCTTGACCCATTAGTTCTACTTATAGGAGATCAAAGATATCCATGAAATTTTATAAGCCAGCCTCTTCATGCTTTTATCTCCTTAATTTAGATATCTAATTCCTAATTAGCCCATTCCCATCAACCCAGTGCTCTGAGGAATTACTCATGTTCTTTGATTGAAGCCACTTAGAACCTCAAGGTGCCTGCAACCATAAGGTAAGTCAAATTTAGAGTAAGCCATCCATCCATCAAGAGAGCCAGCAATGTTCAACTACCATCAAATTCTGGTCAATCTAGTCCTAGCCATTCCACTCTAGATCAATAGGTACCAGAAACAAGCTCAGGAATTTCATTCACATCTCCCTCTACTTCAGATCATTCTCCCTTCACATGTTTACATCAAGTCTAGGTTTTGGGACTAGGAAATGTCATAGGCTCAGGTTCCACATAAATCTTTAAACTTTAGACTGTTCGGTTTCTGGGGTGACTTACCACAGTTTTAATTTCTCAATGCTGGGAGAGTTCACTAGGCAGAAGTACTTCTGTAAATCCAAGTAACTTTTGTGAGGGACAGGGAAATTTGAAGCATTAAAAAAATACACGCTATTTCTGGAAAGCATACATTGTTATAAGAGGACCAAGCAAGAGTTGGAATAACCACGTGGGAAAAAACAACGGAACAGGAGCACAAAGCCACACAGCGGAACCAAGAGCAGGAAATCCTCAGAGGCCAAGAGCATGCATGCATCCTTGTGGGAAGAGGTCCAGTATGCAAGGAGGTGAGGGAGAAAGTCATCAACACAGATGCTGGAGCCCAGACTCAACGGCACAGATATAATTTTATTACAGTTTTTACAAGGCTTATGTATGCTTCATTGACCAACCAAATAACTTCTTTTATACACTTCCCTGTTTCCAAATACACCCTTATACGGTCACAGGTTTGCAGCATGGAAAACAATAGGCCCCACAGTGCGCTATGTAAATGAGGTGTTTCCGGCTGAGTTATGTAAATGAGGTACATCTGTGTGAGTCAGCCTGTCCAATTGTCTTACAAGACTATTTCATCCAATCACATTACAGGATCAACCATCCAATCGCATTGCAGGACACTATCATCCCATTGTATAACAGGATCTTACCGTACTATGGGCAAGCTGATAGGCTATGTTTCAGAGGTCAGAGCAGAATGTTGTCAGGTGAACTGGTCTGGGGTCTTATTTTCCTCGAGACAGGAGTTTTTTTTTTTTTTTT
>PVJH01046476.1:0-11825 GCA_004026705.1 Nesogale talazaci | reverse complement strand
ATCCCCAGTCTTTCTGTTCTCGGTTTATCCCATTTCTGAGGCAAGACCCGCCCCCCTCCGCCCCCCCACTTCACTCCAGAAACAAGTGACTGCCCTGACGTGATCACCCACAGTGGGCCTGGGGTGGGGCTTCACGGAGAACCAACGCCATCACCCCGCTGTCTGAGACCCTGGGAGCTGTCCCATAGCCTGGCTCTCTCTCCAGTTTTCCCAAGACTGCTGAGCACTTGAAGGTCACTACCGGGACATGAAATACACATGTGGCCAAGAACCTGGGCAGTCATCTAGCTTGACTAAAGTGACCAGATTTTAACCGGGGAGGAGGGGGGGGGGCTCTTGATTACAAATTTGGTCTAGATGGTCTATATAACAAATTTTTTCATGGAACACAAAATTAGTATTGTGATATCTTTATTTTAATTTTTTAAAAATTTTTTTGGTGGGGGTGGGGGGGCATCACTGCCTCTGGTGGTCGTGGTGCTCCTGAGAGCAGCCGCTGGATTTGAACCGCCAAGCCTGCGGGCCGCAGTCCTGTACTTAACCACTTACGCCACCGGGGCTCAGCCCTCTTTATTTTAATTTTAAAATGCTGTGGGACGTTGCTAAATTGTCAAAAAGCGGGGCGCCTGGTCACTTTAAGCTTGACATGAGAAGATGGGCGGCAAGGCTGAAATAGCATGTGCATGCTCAGGAAGAAATCACACATGGCAGATGGGGACTGAAAAACCGGGGAAGGGAGAGCACCAGGTCACGCATTAATTTTACAAGTGAGACCACTTTTGGTTACGGATATGAAATCAGGCTTAAAATTTCCAAATCGTTAAAAAATTTAATTCTCCAAGAGCAGAGGTGCTAGTCAATTTGCCTGGCATGCGCAGACCCTCGTTTTTTCTAGGGGCTCCTCCTTGTTGGTGGTGCCCTTGCGCTGGTTCCGACCCACAGGGGCCCTGTGTACAACAGAACCAAACACTGACTGGTCCCTCGCCGTCCTCACCTTGAGCCCCTTGTGTCCATTCGTCCCCTTGAAGGCCTCCTCCTCCTTCCCGGCCCCTCTACGTGACCACACATCGTGTCCTTCCGTCCTGCCAGGGACGGTCTCTCCTGACCGCATGACCCACGTACGTCAGATGACGTCTCAGCCTCCTGGCCTCTGAGGAGCATTTCCCCAAGACAGAAGGGTTGCCCTTTTAGGCAGTCCACGGGAGGACTCTAAGAGGGTTTCTGGAAGGAATGCTATCTCTGCCTCCCTTCCAGTTTAAATCGATCAGCTACATGATTAGAAGACCCCTTACTCGACCTTTTAGAGAGCCCCCCCACCCCCCCACACACTTATTCTGTCACCAGCAGGGAGTCGATTCTGAGTCACAGAGACTCTAGCGGGCAGAGCACAAGGACGCTTTCGAGTTTCTAAGGCTGTAAACCTTATTTCAGGGTTGGGCCACTGAAATGGAGGCTAGCAGTCCAAGCTGTAACCCACTGCGCCACCAGCGCGCCCGTTCTGGAGGCCAGAAGACATCCACAATGAAGGTGGTCACTCCCAAAGTCCAGGGAAGCCTCTCTCCCGGACCCTTCCAGCGGCTAGCCGTCCTTGGCCCTCCACAGCACCCCTCCTCCGTCCTCCCGGGGCTGCCTTCTCTGCCCTTGTGCGCCTCCAACCTCCTCCTTTCTCTTGCAAGGACACTTGTCATTGGAGCCAGAGCCCAGATTAAACCCAGGATAATCTTATCTCGGGCATCTTAATGGCCCCGGCCAAGACGGTCTTTTCAGAAAGACCACATGCGCACGGCAGGCTGGCTTAGGGCTTGGACATAACCTCGGTGGAGCCATTATCCACTCCAGCCCATAAACTCCTCTCCAGCTGGCTCGGCTGCTACGGGAAGCCTGCCTCTCCTCAGTCTTGCCAGAATCCACTTTGACTTTGACTTGGGGGGGGGGGGGGGGGGGGATGGATGATTGTGGCAAATGCCTTCATGCTCACTTCCTAACTTATCTATTTTACCAGTCAGAAGAAGGGCTTTTCTGCAGGAAGGGAAATCCACAGGGAGCCAAAGGAAGCTCCGACATCGTATCTGGCTGGGGCTTACCAGGGGAATTCATTTGCTGTTCCAAGAGAATTGCAGACACGGGGATCATTTTACTTTATCATTGCTATTCTCGATAATACCAACTTTCTGCTTGATTTTATTCATCTTCCCCAATAACAACCCCGAGAGAAATTATTTCCCAATAGGGAGAACTCAAGATACCATCTAATCAAGTTGTAAGCTCCTCTTGGCAAGTTATAACTAATTATTTTCATTCCCTTTCTTCGTTCTAATGCCTTTAAGCCCGCCTTTATTCTGCACCATGGGGATCGTGTGTGTGTGTGTGTGTGTGTGTGTGTGTGTGTGTGTGTGTGTGAGAGAGAGAGAGAGAGAGAGAGAGAGAGATTTCCTAGAGCACTTCTGGACTGCCTGCACCTCTCATGAGTGCTCCCGACTCGCGTTCTCAGGGAGCCCCGGTGGCATTGCCGGGTAAGCGACCAGGCTGCTAAGCACAGGTGGGTGGGTCAAAGGCACCAGGCGTTTGTGGGAGGAGGAAGAGTTTGTCTCCGGAGGGTTGTGGAGTCCCACCAAGTCCATTCCATCTCAGGGTGGCCCTCCTGTGATAAGCTACAACGCTAACGCTGCTCCACTAGTGGTGAGACTTACAGAAAAGGTGCTTTATCTTAAATACTAGTTTATTGAGTAACAACCACACACACCCCTCCAGGGACAGGAACAACAGAAACCATGAGGCAAGGGAGACAGTGGTCAGTGTGAGATATGAAGATAATAACTTATAATCCATCAAGGGGTCGCGGGGGTGGGAGGGGGAGGAGAGGGGGAAATGAGCTGAAATCAGGGGCTCGATAGAAAGTAATTGTCTAGAAAAGAATGATGCCAACATATGTAGAAATATGCCTGATACACTGATGTGTGGATTGTAATAAGCATTGTTAAGAGCTCTTAAAATGATTTTAAAAATCGTTTTATTGAGGTTTCTTACAACTCTTATCACAAACCATACATCCATCCATTGTACATCAAGCACATTTGTACATTTGTTGCCCTCATCATTCTCAAAACATTTGCTTTCTACAATTTTTTTTTAAAAGCTCATTACCTGAGGTGCTGATACCAAGCACTCAAATAGAAAGGAAATGTTATAAAAATGATGATGGCAACATAGGTACGAATGTGCTTGATACAATGGATGTATGGATTGTGATAATAACTCTAAGAGCCCCCAATAAAATGATTTTTAAAGATAAATAAATACGACTTATGACTGCGTTTTGGGTGAAATTTTACACAGTACATCAGGTTCCCATTCAACAATGTCTATGCATACTATGCAGTGACAGTAGTTATATTGTTCAACATGTCAAGTCTCATTATTTCTAATCTGGTCATTCTGTTTCTGTTCATCTAGCTTCCTTTCCCCATTTATCTTAACAGTTAATATTTTTCTGTTTCTTTTTTTGGGGGGCATCAATGCCCTCTGGTGGTGGGAGTAGGAGGCCCAGCCTTTGCTCCTGTGGAGCTGGAATTGAACCTCTGTCCCAGTGGGCCGCAGTCCCGCGCACAACCACGACACCACCGGGGCTCAGCCCCAGCTAATATTTTTAAACATGCTTTTCTCTGTGTGTGTGCGTGTCCCAACTTTCCTACAAGGATCACACATTAACTTTGTAGCCAGGAAAATAACTATTTTAAGCAGAAGCAAGGATCAAAAGCTCAACAATCATGACAGGCATATCCTAGAGTTACGGGCGCTGCTGCTGGCAGGTTACACATGCCAATGGAACCCTCCGAACAATGGCCATCCTCACTGTCCTGATGAGAGAACAGAGGAGTGAAATCACTTGCCCCAGGTCACACAGCTAGTGGTGGGTGGCAGCCAGGACAGCCTTGCCTCGATGTGCTTTTGACGAGGCTAGGCTGCCTACACTGCACATTCCATGTTTGGATGCCAGCCTGACCCTCTGCTGGCCAGCTCTGATGCCAAGAAAGAAGGGGCTCACTGCAGATAGCCCAAAAGATTTAAAAACCTTATTTCGCCTATCTCTTGGTCACGTGCTACTCATTATTTCTGATCTCCCACCAAATGGAGAGGATGTTTCCGGCTGGGGGAGGAGGAGGGTCAACACCCCTTACGAGTACTCCAGGCTGTTGGTCTGGCCCTCATGGTCACAATCAATCACCTCCTCTCTCTACAAAGCTCCTCTGACCAACAGGGGGGCTAGGCCCTATTCTTCCGTGAATGCCTCCCATGCCAGCCCAGTGGCTTGAAAGGAGATGGGGAATATTGAGTTTATTTAATGAAAAGCTCTAGCTCCATTCGATGTAACTATCTCAAGGGAAGGGGAAAAAAGATCTGCTTCACCACCCTAAGCATAAAAAAACAACAACCCTGTGTTTTCCTTCTAACAGACTTCTTAATTGGACGACACCAGCCCAGATTAGAGGGCATTTAAATTACCCCTTTCTAAACAGTGTCACAAATGCAGAATATCTTCTCCCTTTTGTGGCTGCATGTGCCGGGCACTTTGCCAGATCTTTTTCTAATTGGGTCCTGTGGTGAATTTCTTCATCTCGTAGCATGGCCTTGCGTCTGGGTAAATGTAGAGGTGACTCTCTTGCCAGGGCTGTTGGGAAAGTGGGACAACCGTCTCGGGACAGCTCCCAGGGGAGGTGCACCGAGGCGCCAAACAATGACCGTCCGACGGAGCAGAGAGCCCTGACCCCCAAGCAGAAACAGGACCAAACAGAAGCTCTTCGTTGGCAAGGCATGGGGAAAGACGTCAGCTCCCAGGTGGGGCAATGTGGTTGTCTCCAGCCTCTGGCAAATGCACACACTCTTCAGTGCAGCATTTCCACTCTAGGGATTTCATGTACAGTCAGTTACACATTGTTTTATAATAGCAGTAGGGTGGGCAAGGGGAACTACGTATCGTTCTGGCACTGACTATTGAATAAAGGATGGTTAGGTCTATATGACAGCTGTAAAGAGCCTCGAGGAGGGTGGTGAAGGGGTCTCTTTTCCCCGGTAATGGTATCAGTTCTTGCTTCGGTGTGTTAAAGTTTGGTTATGAGTGGCATACATGTTGAAGATTGTTCTAACTCTGTGTTGCATTGACCCTTTTATGACTATGTCTTTTTTTTTCCTTTCACCAAGGTGATCCTGGCGATCAACGGGCTGGCGGGGCGCATGTCGTGGCCTGGGGTCAGGGTCTGATGGGGGTGGGGGTGAATGAGGTCTCCCCCACAGAACTCTCCCACCGCCAGCCCGCCGTCCCAAACCGAGGCTGACGGGCGACACCCCCCCTAACCACTATGTCCTTTTATCACCGGTATTACCTCTGGTCTTGAAGTCTAATTTATTTCATATGAACATGGCTGCTTCTGCTTTGTTAGGTTTGTTGACATGATTCATCTTTCCCCACTCTTTGATTTCTGACTGTGTCAGAGTGTGTCTCTGACGGGCAGGCAAAACCTGCAAAGACGCCAAGCGTACATTTCCGTCTACTCCACTTCATTTTACACTTCCTGTCGCCATTCTCATGTTTCTCTATTTAAGGGAGCTTCAAAAGTCTATCGATTCATGTGAGACATGGGAAAATAACGATTTATAAATTATCAGGGGAGAGGGAGAGAGGGAGAAAGGGAGGATGGGGGAGGGAGGGGGAAAATAAGCGGATACCAGGGACTCCAGTAGAAAGCAAATGTTTTGAGAATGATGGGGGCAATAAATGTACACATGTGCTTGACATAATATGTGGATGGGTGGATTGTGATAAAAGTTGTACGAGCCCCCAATAAAACAATTGTTTTTAAAAAAAGGAAACATAGGGGCTGAGCCCTGGTGGCGTAGTGGTTGTGCGCCGGACTGTGGTCCACTGGGTTGGTGGTTCAAATCCAGCAGCAGCTCTCCGGGAGCAAGGCTGGGCCTCCTACTCCCACCAGGGGGTAGTGATGCCCACAAAAAAAAAAGAAAACTTTCCATAAGCTCCCTCATCTATTATAAACCCAACAATAGTATTAAAAAAATTTATGCCTTTTAAAGGAAATGAGTACAAGAAGTACAGAGTGGTTTATGCTCATCCACCTATTTACCTTAAACTGTTCCTTACCCTTCCGACAGACATCAGAGTTGTCATCTGATGCCACTTCCTTCATCTCTGCTGGAAATGAGCTCTTTGCTTTTCAAAATGTCTTTATTTCGTCCTTGTATGTGACGCACAGCTGCTCTAAAAGGTGACGGCTTTTCATTCAGTCTTTCGATACGTGATTCCGGTGTCTTCTGACTTCCAGGGTTTCTCATGAGAAGTCAGCCATTGATCGTACGGCTGTACCCAACACTCGGTCGACTGCTGTGATGCGTCTGTCTCAGAGTGGTATTCCCTGTCTATTGTCTTCCCGAGGCTGGGTGCAACACAACAAAACACTGCCCAGCTCTGCCCCTTGCCCACAACTCTGCCTACGCTTGTCCCCATGGTTGCAGCCACGGTCTCCATCCCTCTTGTCGAAGACCTTTGTATTTTTTTCACTGTCCCCCTACTTTACCAAGCAGGCTGTCCTTCCCTAGGGAACTGGTCTTTCCTCAAAACATGTCCAAAGGTTATGATAAAAGACCAAGTTTTGCCAGGCTGTCTAGGGCTCATTGAACATCTGTAAATTAACGTTTTCGCTCAAATCTGTAAAGTTTGGGGCGATGATGCCTTAACACGTTTTTCCTGCACACTTTTCTCTAAGCTTCAGCTACTGACAGGTTGCACTATGGTACTGTCCTGCAGGTCGCTAAGACTCTCATCACTCTTCCGCAATCTTTCTCTTTTCTGAATTGGGTAATTTCTAATTATCTCTCTTCAAACCCACAGATCCCTTTTTTTTGTCCTCTGGGCTCCACTGTTGAGGACCGTTAGTGAATATTTTATGCCAGTAATTATATTAATCCAGCCCTTAGAATCTCATGTTTCATTTCCTATCTCTTTCTTACAACGTCTCGCTATTCAACTTTTTAACGCTTTGATCATGTCTTTCCAGAATTCCTTGATTATCACAACTGCTTTGAAGTCCTTACTTGCAAAATCCAACATCTGGATGCACTCAGAATCCGTTTCTGTAGGCCAACTTTATTCCCAAGTGTGAGCTGCATTTTCCCATTTCTTTACACGTCTAGTAGTTTTGCAATGAAAACTGGACACCACAGATAGGGCGTTGTAGTGATTCTGAATTCTGTTATGCCATTCTCAGGTGGCCCCTCCCTTTGAACTTGCCCAGTTTTAAGCTGCAAACTGGTCTCTTCTGTAACAATATGCAACAACCGACCTCTCTGCTCAGTTCTCTCCGAGTCTAGTCGCTGCATTTCAGTCTGATTCCTGGGGGCAGAGGGAGGGTGGTCCCCCTCCCGCCTGTGTAAGGTGATATATTCTGATTCTCGGGCTCACATTCTCTGAGGGTTTTTTTGTTTTTGTTTTTGTTTTTTGCAGCACCTCTCTCGTTTCCAGGGGCTCTCAAGCTCTGTCCCCGGATACTTCAAGCCCCAGCCTTCTCGGACCTGAGCTGCTGGCTGGCTTTCAAAAGCAGCAGGCTCACAGACCTCACACCTCAGACGGTTTTGTCTTTTAAGGGGGGATTCGCTCTAGGGTCTGTCTGCCCGGTTAGATTCTTGCTGGGGTCCCCGGGGTCTCCCTTACACATCTAGAGCTTGAACGTTCACTCGGGGATTTTCTGGCTCAGATTTTGTCAGACGTACCCTTTTGTTGCCGTTTTACTCTTTCAACGATCATCTGCGTCACCATCCCTGGCAGTTCTTCTTCAGCGCCAAGGCCGAAGGAGGCGGCAGTACCCCACTGTCTCCCCTTTCTCCCAGAGCCGCAGCGGGCAGGGGAGAACCCTCCAGGCAAAAACCCTCCACAGATAGACAGCTCTGGTTCCTTCCAAAGACTTTATTTCAGGAGCCAGTGCTCCCCTAGGCTCTTGCCCGCCTCTCAGGGCCCGTAAATAGCTGTTTTTAACCATTTGCCTAGATTGTCTATTGTTATCTGCACAAGGATTTGAACAGCTGCTTGTTACGGCACATCCCCCCGGCATTCAAGTGGAAGCGCTTCACCATCACGATCCGTGGGGAGGTTTATAGCATTTCACCCGACAAACGCAGCACGGTAAATAGAAGCATAAGTAATAACCGTCTTAAAATAACGAACAACATCATCTCGGTGGTAACATCCTGTTTTTGGCACTTTCTTGGGCCAGCCAGTCACAGAGCTGCATGTAAAAACGCCAAGGATACAACGGGCTAAGGGGCCCTGTGCACACCCCCCCCCTTCCTATTTTAAAGATATGAAAACAACACGAGGAGTAAGAAAAATATAAGATCCAGGTCCCAAATTAAACAGGTCCCTGTTCCTAAAAACGGATCCCTTTCCGGCTTGGGAGTCAGCGGAATGAAATCTGGTCCACCTTGAGTGGTGGGAGGAGGGGAGAGGCGGGGCCTCCTGTCTGCCTCTGTTTCCGTGCAGCCTGTTGTGCTGGTCCCACTGACTCTTTTCAGGGGAAGGGCACATCGTGTCAGTGGATGGAATAGCTGCACGGCAAGCTACCCAACTAAGCACCGGTTGCTGCATGGCGGAATCGTCCGTGCGTCTGCCTCTACGCGGGCCCTGGTGGCACCGAGGGGTAGGCACTTGACGACGCACCCCAACGTCGGTGGCTCGAGACCACCAGCCATTCCATGGGCGCAAGAGAAGGCCGTCTGCTCCCATAAAGATTTATGGTCTCGGAAACCCCAGAGCGGGCCACTGTCCACCAGACCGGGGGCTGGGTTTGGCTTTTAGAGACGGTGATCAAGCATGCAGCTGCTGACTGAGAGGGGGGGCCCCGTTCAAGCTCCTGACGCCCGCCCACGTACGCGGCAGCCTCCTGTGCACGTGGACTTCTCCTCCCAGAAGTTTCCTTTCAGCCCCAAGAACGTCTTCTTCACTCCTTGGCAGGCAGCTCTGCTCACTCGGTCTCCCGCCTTCTGCATGCGCTGGGCCAGCCCCAGTGGAGGGAGGGCCTGGCGTCGCCCCACCCCGGGCAGGAACCGCCCCCACTCAACAGCTCTGGCCCACGGCAGCTCGGCAGCTTTTCTGGGAGCAATGCTTCTTGCCGGAACGTTTGTTCTACTTCCAGACCCCTCGCACGACGGTTTCCGACCATGTCGCCCAGTCTTCGTTGTTTCAGGGGGAGAGAATTGTTGATTTCCCCACTGGGCTACCTCACGGTCCTACCTCGGTCTTCAGGCAGGTTTAAAGCGTCGTCGGCCTTCCAGTTTCACCCGGTCACATGATGGGAGATATTTTTATCCTATAGATCTGAGATCATGTGATCCAAAGGTCATTCCTGGGGTCCAGGTGGCCTCCTGGGCTCATACCTCATGTGCGTCCAGGCTCTGAGACCCAGACGCTGCCCATTTTAAAGCTAAGTGTCCCCCGCTACCTGCCCTAAAAACAAACCCTTCATTTCAGTCTTCTTTAGGTACCAGGGTAGGTTTCCAGTTGATTCTTTTACGAGAGCTAACTGCCTGGCTATTTTATCTTGGGGTTTTCTTTCCTGTAAGTCCTGCCTTCTCTCTGCTGCCTGGTTTAACTCAGATTGCTATCCAAAGCTAGGGACCTGCGTAAGGCTCTCTGGCCTTCTATGTAACTGTTCAGAGAACAGGCTCAAGAGCGACTTCGCCCCGGTGTTAGAAACCCTTTTCTATTCTCCCGTGTGACAGAAAAGGGCCCAGCCGCCTGCACCTTTGTCCCACTCTGGAAGCAGATCCAGCCCTGACCCTGCTTCAAACCGGCACCCCCGATACGGGCTGTTAGTCTTTCCACTCTTTGATAAGGGCCCAACCTAGGAAAAAGTTAAATACAGCCAGTTATCTATAAGAGGCAAGTAAGAATCAGAGTTCGAGAATATTTGACTCTGCACCTCCCCAAATTAAAGAAGCATTTTTCAATACTGTTGCTACCTTGACAACTCTTAAGCTCGTAATAAAGATTGATTCCATCCAATCCATCCTGATCTAAATGAATTGGCTTAGCACTTAGAAAACCTCTTCTTGTTTTTTTGGTTCCTCTCACAAAAGTCTTCAAAAGCAAGTGGCTTATCTAACTGAAAATTCTATGGTTCAACTGCAGCGGACATCAGGTCAGACTAAACTTCCTAGTCGTTTCTTTCCTTAAATTGGCAGTTCCCAGGAATTGGCACACACTGAAACCTCGTGGGCAGGTGAGAGCCGGGTAGTGGGTAAGGCAGGCAGGAGAAGGAAGAATATCAAATACCGCCCCCCCCGCCCCCCCCAACGGTCAGAGATCAGGCAAATCTGTCTTGGAAGAGGGACAGCCAGAAAGTCCCTTAAAGCGTTGCCCACGGGGGTGCTGAGGGTCAGAACCAGTTCCGTGGCACCGAACTATAACAACAACACCCACTGTGGTCGATTCCGACTCTTGGAAACCTGACAGGCCAGCACAGAATGACTCACACCACAGCCCTCTTTCTGGGCGTTCCCGAGGCTGTCCATCTTGATGGGAGCCAACTGCCACAGCCTTCTTCCCCAGAGTGACTTCTGGATTTAAACCACTCACCATGAAGTTAGCAGCCCACCGCTTAACCCACTGCAGCACCAGGGTACCCTTAGCATATGCCTAAGAGGAGGGGTTCTAACTTGGATGGAGACAGCCGGGGCCCTAGCAGTGAATCCGGGAACTCGAGGGGCCTCGGGTTGTTGGATGTGAAGGAATGCGGGGTGCCGCTACAGAGTCCATTCTGGACAGCCAGACATCAGAAATCACCCAGCCCCTGTCTCTGGAGGCCAGGAGGCCATTAGCAGTAGAGTTAATTGATAAGGTGGGATTGATTACAAGAAGGGAATTCAATTGCAAGACTCTTGACCAGACCATAATCTAATACCGCCAGGGAGGGAGAGCCCTCTTTCTGGGCGTTTTTATTAGCAGTGCCACCTGCCCACAGATGAAAGCCTGCATCAGGCAGGCCAGCCCCTTCCAGGGTCATGAGATGGACCCGCCTGACCCCTCTGTACAAATTGCCTCTCTGTTCGAGCTGTGGAGCAGGTGTCAACGTGGGCCAGGGTGTGGAGTGTGATGAGTCGTGGTGCTTTCTCGGTGACGGGGACAGAGGATCTGGGGTTGGGCCGGTTAAGGCTGTCTACGGTGGAAGCGAGTTTCACAGGCCGTACATCTCTGGAGCGTCACTCACACTGACCCCATGTCAGTGGGCTCAGCAAGCCGCCCTTTAACATCACTTAGGTGGCGGTGGTGGTGGCAGCAGCGCCCATGGCGTGAGTCGCACGTTGCACTGCAAACCACAAAATCAGCAGCTCACAAACCACCAGCCGCTCCCTGGGAAATGCCCTCCCCTAACTAAGTGGATTCAGGTTGGCATGGAGGGGAAGACGCCACTCACTGTGCCTTGGGTTATGTCTCGTGATCTCTGACCCTGGTCAATAGATGGCTGATTCACAAATTAAAAACAGGTCTTTACCCAGCGCGGATTCCTCCCTCAGCCACGCCTTCTGGAAGCCTCTGTCTGTGAGCGAAGCAGCTGCTCACTGGGCTCTTGGAGGAGGGGGGCACAAACACACGTAGCAGAACACTTGCCAGCCCAACTCTCCACACATGTCTGTCGGTGGTTTCACAACGGGCTGGGCCCATGGGTGGTCCTTGAGACATACAACTTCTCTTTCTGCCTCACTCAGCAAAGCCCAAGAAGAACGTCAGGCATTTCTTTGCCCGATCTTCTGATTCTTTAGGG
>PVJH01046475.1:0-11817 GCA_004026705.1 Nesogale talazaci | reverse complement strand
AAAGTGTCACATGTTGACCTAACTACAACAGAAACAAGGGCCCTGGGGGGTGGGGATGAGAAGACGGACACAGTTTGCCCACTTCTTTCATCACTGCTGCTGTTGCTCTTCTTCCACCCCACCGAGACGCCACGTGTCGTTCCCAGTAGAGTCATGACCCATCAGGTCTTCATGAAGTAGACCTTCCTGAAGCTAGAACACCAGGCCTTCCTTCCAGTGTGATGCTGGGTGGACTCACACCTCCATCTGCTAACCGCTGGTTGCATGAATAATTTGCACCACCCCACGACTTTGTTGGTCAAGGAGATGAGGCCACCACACCGTAAAGGGAAATAAGAACTTCATTATAGTATATTTCTAGTCTAAAAACAAGTAGTCCTTATGAGATGGCCCTGCTCAATGCCTGTCTTCACTGAAGGGGGATCACTGAAGGTCAGGGTGCCATAGCCACATGTGGTAAAGGAACCAGTTGGCTCCCCACTATCAGAAAGAATAGCATCTGGGATATTAAAGGCTTGTCTTTAAAACCAGCAACCATCGGAGTGAAGGTGGTCTGCTGAAGTCCACATGGAGGATGCACACCAACCTATGTGATCCCAGGATGGGAAGTAGTAAAAACCACACCCAGGGGAAGGAACGGTGTGAGGACCTAACCAGTTTGCAGAAGGCTATCCATGACAGTGAAAACCCAAAACCCATTCACAGGGCCTCCTGTTCCAATTCAGCCTCAGGTTATCCCCTCTGGCCCTGCCCATCCACGTGAGTGCTAGGAACCCAGCGACTTGATGTGTGAAGTCTCTTGCTCTTCACCCCTTCTTTCCCACAACGCTGAAAAGGGGGCCGTAGTTTAACAGATTCAATGACATTTCTCTTGCTGGCTTGGGAAAGGGACTGTTTTCGAATAGCTGAGCCTGTGTAAACATGGGGAAAATCTCTGTCTTTGAGACGCTGGAAATGAGCACAGGTTACAGCTGCCGTAAAGACGCCATGAGGACTGGGGAGGAATGATATCATCCCCTTCAGGATCCGGAGGAAGGTTCCCACCACACAGGCCTCTTGGAGTGAAGTGTCCCAGGGAGAGTTGAAAGTGTTTGCATGCTGACAAACTGAACACGCCCCTTACTTCCCTAACTAAAGTATTTACCTATGAACAGCCTTTAGCAGTTGTTGGGTACCACTGAATTCTTCTGGTCTCTAGCGAGGGGAGGCTGTGGTTTGCGTGAGCCACTAGTCCTGTGGACTATTTGCTTCCTTGAGTCTTTGATTTCCTGCACGATCCTTAGCTTCAGAGGGAAGACATAAACGGTTGTATCATCCACCTGTTAAGTTTTTGAGATCCTGGACACGATTCACCAAACTAGGGTGAACAAGGTTATTTCAAGATGTCCCAGAGACCATGGTCAAGTCCATTCAGTACTATGAGATGTTTGGGTATGTTTAAAGTTCTTATAACTGGGTTCTCATGGGTTCTTGTCAAGTGTCATAGAGTCGTTTCCGATTCAGGTTCATAGAGACGCTACGTACAACAGAATGAAACACCGCACAGTCCTGTGCCAGCCTCAGAGTTGTTCGTATGCTTCAGCTCATTGTTGCAGTCACAACTTTGCCAAATATGAGATTCTTTTCCAGGGACTGGTCTCTTCCGGTATGCATGTACACTTAAATATAGATAGACAAAGATATTGATGGCTACCCACAAATGCCTACATTGTATCTATTCATATTTACACACACTCATGTTCCCATATGCCCCCCACATGCCGACATATCCTTACTTCACAAATCATAGGATGCTATTACTGTTGTCGCAAGTGTGTCTTTTATAGAACTCAACATAAGCCCGAACCCAAATCACTACCTTTGAGTCAATGCCAACTGACAGTGACCCTACACCAGCCCCTGTGAGTTTGGGAGACTGTCACTCTTTACAGCAGCAGAAAGCCCCACAATGATCCCAACGAGCAGCTGAAGGCTTCCAACTGCTAACTTGTTGGCTAGCTGTGCAACGCATAGCCAGCACACCACCAGGATTTGCATTCAGCACAGTGTCTTCCTTTGCCTTGATCCTCTTGTGTTGACACCTCCATATTGTATGTACACTCTCCCTTCCCTAGAACTCATATTTACTACCTTGTAAGTGATTCTCCCTCCAGCCTTCCCACCCCTTGCAGCCAGTAGAGAGCATTGCTTTCTGTGTGTAACTCTATTCCTGACTCTTTATCCAAGTGCCATCACGTGATATTTATCCTCTTGTGATCAATTGTTTTCACACACCAGGCACTCATCATCTATTAACCCCAATTTCTTAATTGGCAAATTGCAGATGATACCTGCAATTAGGCATACCTCCTTTACGGCGATTTTGAAGTTCACAAAAATGATGCATGTGAGATGACCACAGAAATGATATTTTTTAAAAACAGCCCAACCCACTGCTATTGAGTCAGGGGCCACCCTCTAGGACAGAGTCAAGTGCCCTTGGGCTTTCCATCTTTATGGGAGCTTCACCTGTCATTGATGGAGCTACTGCTGGTTTGAATCTGAGGTTATTAGCCCATCATTAAATCCATGGTGCCACCAGTGTTCTTATGCTGCACTGTGAGGACTTCTTGTGTTTCCCTCAGGATCACAGATTGACTCATGCAGCTATCATCTTAGACCTGTCGTAGGGACCCAGTCAAAGGAAGCCAAGAGAAGGAGACCCAGGCCTAAGAAAATGTCAGGGCAGAGTAGAACTGCCCCATGAGGTTGCCCAGGCTATAAGTCTTTCTAGGAATAGAAAGGCTCCTCTTTCTCTTGTGGAGTGGCCGGTGGGTTTGAACCGCTGTGCCGGAGGTTAGCAGCCCAGAACCCAATCCACTGTGCCATGATGGCTCCTTCATCAGCTCTACAGTCCTTTTCAAAGGTCAGCTCTTAGGTTGAACTTGGCGTTCTAGCAAGTGCGTTGAGGCATTGGTGGGGTGATCAGTAAATTGACACTGATCACTCAGACAGGGCTGGGGGGTGCCAGTGGTTTCTACCTTTGGCTTGCCTTTTCCAGCCACCCTTTGAAAGCATTGGAAAAAGGAGCAAATTCATCATTAGAACCAAGCTGCCAGATTTCATAAATCAAAAATAACACATGGGATGTGTTTGCACTGGCATTTATGTATCGTTTGCCTGGCCCCCCCCCCCCAAACCAAGCGGCATCTCATCTGGCTACCGTCACCTTGAGGCCATTTCAAACGGCCTGGGCAATCGATTTAGGAAAAAGATTCTGAAGCTTGAGACATTCACAGCCCGCTGGATTTTGCTGCTAACAAGTCATAGCAGAGTTTGGGACACAGGAGGAAAAAGCAAAGGGAAGACAGGGTCCAGAAGCACCTGATTTTAATTGGAACAGCAAGGTGACAGCTTAAAGTAGCCCTAAAAATACTGATGGTTATCATCATAACTCTGTATGTGTGAGTGGCACATCGGGTGTCCTCCACCACAGATGATACATTAGTTCTACAAGAGAGAGTAGACTTACACTCCATTCTGGTTTATATGGTCAATGAGGATTGAGTTTCTTATGTAATACTTCCATGGTATCTGTCCTAAGGCATAAAACCATGGGGCCATGTCGGATCCTCTTTGATCAGTGTAGAGGGATGAACACCATAAAGAATACAGGTTCTGGAATCAAACAGACTTGAGTCACCACCTACTGGACCACAGGATAGTGACTTATCCTAAGTTCTATTTCCTAACTCATTAAATGGAGATAATGCATGTATGTATCAGTGATTCTCTCACAAGAACTGACTTAGACAATGCATAGAAAGTGTTTGGTATACTGCCTAGCACATGTGTGTTCATTAACCACAACTGCATTTGATAGTCCATTTTTAAACCCTCGTGAAATAGGAAGCAGGTAAGTGAAAATTATGAAACTTACTTTCCAGCCTCAAACACTATACCCAGGAGATGTTAGGTAACTTCTTGCAAATTTTTTTTGGGGGGGCATCACTGCCCTCTGGTGGTGGGAGTAGGAGGTCCAGCCTTTGCTCCTGTGGAGTCACTGCTGGAATTGAACCTCCATCCCAGTGGGCCGCAGTCCCGCGCACAACCACTATGCCACCGGGGCTCAGCCCGCAAATTTTTTGAAGTAAGTTGAGAATCCAAGACTCAGATTATTTCCATTTCACTGAGTGGACTCTTAGGTCAAATATATGTAACCTCATGCTGTTATTAAATTCTCACAAGAAAACTTGTCTGTCTTTCTGTCTTCTGTTGGTTCCTTCCATTCCATGCTCCACTCTGACTCGGTCACTCCTTCCTTTAAAACACTTCCACGGAGCACCAAGTGGCAACCGAATAGTATTCAAGGTCCAGAGCAGGGCACAGCAGAAGCCTGGCACAGCAGAACCTCAGGCTAGCACTACTGGTCTGGGCTGAGTGTTCCCTGCCAGAAACTTCCTGACAACTTTCAGTCCCTGTCTTCCTGGTCAGGCCAACAGCTCTTTCTATGTTCTGGGAGAAAAATACGATAATACTATTTTTGCCTATAAGAAGAAAGGGCTTGAGACTTGATCTAAATACTCAATAATCACCAAGTGAATGCACTGAGGAACACCCAGAAGACAGAACCAGGCAGCTACTAAACATTCTATCTTCAAAGAACAGTTACAGTTAAGGGAAAATGCCTTGATAGATTATTTCACATAAAGAGCCAAGAGTTAAGAAATTAACAGAGGAATAGATATCCAAATGATAATAGTAATTATATCTGTGAGATAGGATTGTAATTTTTTTCTTTTTTCTCTAACTTTTTCAGTGCTTTCCAAAATGGCCTATGGTAAACAGACTGGCCTCAACAATAACAAATCATTGTGATCATGAGTCATCTTTTCATGAATGCTGAACTGTAAATGGGAAACTCCGTCAATCCCATCCCCCACTGCCACCCTCCATGTGTGTCCTGAAGGGTTTCTCCAGCATGTTAACAGGAGGGGTGACTACTCAAAACTCATTTGTAGGGGAGATGCAAACTCCAATCCAAGAAGAACAACCATTTGTTGCAGCCATCAATCCACATAATTCTAGAAGCATGTGAGGCCCTGCAAGGTTGCCAGTAAAAATGAGGGCACAGCTTGTTCAGGAGTGAAAGGAAGGCCTTCCAGTGAAGCTCTTAGTTAATAAATATGAGGGCCATTGGACCACATGTCTCTTTCCTTCTGATTTGTATTCAAATAATTTCAAGGCATAACCCAACCAAAAAGCAAAACTCTAAATCTACGCATGTTAGTCTGGATACTCTGGGATGCTTTTGCAATAAATCCCCCCTCCAGTAATTACCAAGATTTCCAATTCCACACCCTCAAGAATAACTTGGGCAGATGCAGGTTCAATTAAAGCTAGTTATTCTCGTTAAGAAAAATTATGTGATGCTTAAAGTGCCCTCTTGGAGCAGGTGAGCGGACCAATATAAAAGCTCACCAGTGGCTGTGGAATTGTTTCTGAGTCCTGGTGACCCATCTGTGTCTGAAAACACTGCACTGCATGGGGCTTTCACAATGGTGACCTTTGGGACACATGCTACCAACCCGTTCTTCCGAGATGAACTCTGGATGGGTTCAAACTTCCAAACTTTGGTTAGGAGTTGAGCAATTAATGGCTTGCTCCAGCCAGTTATTCCTGGTTCAGGGTCTAGGGCCATCCTAAACCTGCTGTGCACAGGCAGGCTCAGACCAGTGCAGTCAATTAACTGAGAAAATGGAGTCAAAAGATAACCGGCATCTTCCACGGGCTCAGCGGAAGCCCTGGTATTTCTCATGGTACTTGATCCTCCTGGCACAGCTTCCATTTCAATGGAAGCTCCATAACAGCATGTGCTAGAAAATAGTAGTCGATTGCATGAAATGAATTAACTCAAGTTTCTTCATCTCCAATCCATTTGAAAGACTCTAGAAGCTCCCAACCATTTCTTTATGTTATTGATATGTGTTTTTTCCCCCTCTGCTCAGGCCCAGTCTTGGTTTCTCAAAAGCTTTGAGGCTTTTAGGGAATTTCAGAATCATAGACCTCAACATTGACTCTGGAAATACTAGCTGGTTCACTTCCTGGCTACCTTTAGGAAAGTCTTACATCATTCTAAACAATGGAAATAAAGTAGATATAGATAGATAATGTGCCTGTATACATAATACCCACACATATATAACTCAGAAAGAATGAATAGAATACTATGGTGTAAGAGGCCACAAGGTTTGCAAGAACTATATTGCCTGCCTTGTTGGAGTAAAAATACCGTCTGCCTCCCTTCACTTCAAAGAGGGGGTTGAAAGGCTTGTATTAGCAAGAGTCTTCTTTGTCTTCTTGAAGCCTCTTTTTATGCAGCTCAGATGGAGAGTGTTCTGCTGATTTGGTAGCTCCACCTTATTTTGCCTATGCTCCCACTCCACCCCAAGTACCCACTCCAAGATGTATGTTCCCCCTCTATGGGTCTTCTCTCTCTCTCTCTCTCTCTCTCTCTCTCTCTCTCTCTCTCTCTCTCTGTCGGAGGGTAACCTCTTGCGTTTGAGACTTATAAACAAAGCACAATCAAAACATGAAGCTCCTGGAACTCGTTTTAGACTGGAGCCCTGTCTCGGAAGCACCGACGACAGCACTGTCAAACTGTCATGGTTCTTCAGCACTTGCCCCGCAATGCCACCCAGGTCTGCACCTGGAAACCATGACCAGCATTGTGAGTCAGTCTGTCTGCCGTCGCAGAAAAAGCTCCTTTCACATACAGCATGTCTGTGACTTCCCCCTCTCCTTTCCCCCCACCCCTTCAATACCAATAGCAACAAGAGTGTTCCAAAAAATTCCCCCCGAAGCTCTATTCTGTTTTTTAAACTAGAGAACATTCTTTCATAGTTTGACAGTTAAAATGCCGCCGTTAATGTAATAAACAGAGAATTTTTCTAAGTGGCCTGTCAAAACAAGTGACACTTTTTTTTTTTTGCCAGCGAGTCTCAGATTCAGAACAATAGGAAGTACCTTTCAAAGCAACATCTTCATTATACAATCAAATTCTCCAAGTAATCTTCTCATCAGAGAATATTGTGTTATTTCTTTCCCGGTAATTATCGGCGCTCTGCCACCTCGCTGGCAGTGGTGGCTGTTAGAAGATGCAGCTGCGCCGGGTGAAGAACCCGGGGGGCCTGACCTGGTCGAGATGGGACCCGTGCATCTCCCACCGCCACCACCTTCCTCTCTGGCTCGCCTGTGATTTTGTCCTCATAATGGTTTACTGCGGTTTAGATGAAAGTTGAGGGAGCAAATCCGTTTCCCATCCAGCAGTTCGCACACAGGTTGTTCTGTGGCCTGGGCTGCAATCCCCACGATACCTCACCACTTCTCCATTTCCAGCTCAGGCCCCTAGCTTCCATTCACCCCCTGCACCAGCCACTGCCTGCCTTCTTCACTTTGCCAATGGCGCCCCTTTGGTCTCACAGGGCTGTTCCCCCCACCCCCCCTCCCCGAGAAGCATGCTTCTTGTGGGCGGTACTGTGCAGGGAACAGGCCTGCTTTTCACGCAGTTCAAGGTAAGCAGCTTTTGGTCTAAGTTACAAGGGTGTTGAAGGGCCATAGTCTTGTCTTGGGCCTCCTGCCATTGTCCATAGGGCCAGGGAGTCTGGTCTTTGTTACACATCTGGATGTCCTTCTACCCTCTTCACCCTCTCTGTCTGAGACCTCCGGGTCAGTGTTGATGGTCGTAGGTGGGCATCATCTGGTTTTCTGGTCTGAGGTTAGCACTCGTGTTATCATGCCTGGAGAGTTGATAGACGTTTCAAGGACCTTTGGACATGCCCTCATTTCCATGGGTGAGATGCTCGGCTGGCAAGTAGAGCAGTGACACTGGCAATCCGTAATGAAGCAAACGATCGTTTCTAGCGAAACACAAGCTATCCAGAAGCCCCAAAGAATTATTACCCAAATCGAACCCATTGTCATCAAGGTGATTCTGACTCATGGAAACCCTAATCTCGATGGGAACAATCAGACCCATCTTTCTCCTAGACAGGGACTGGTGATTTGGAACTGGCGACCTTGTGATTAGCAACCCAACATGTATGTAACAGTGCCGTCAAAGGTTCTTCAAAGTTTGGTAGCGGGTTAAACAAAAAAGAAAGTGTATGGGTGTGCAGAGTTTGAAGTAAGTGTAACCTTATATTTCTCCTCTGTACTTTTTATCTCTTGGTACTGCCATCCCCAAAGAAAGAAAACCCAGATGTCCCAAGTCAAAAATAGAACCACCAGCTTCATTCCAGTGTGTACCAGGTTTGGTACCCAATGGTAGAATGGGAAAAATCCCAGGGCACCCAAATAATGGATCTTGGAATACAGGTACAACCTGTATTTTAGTACAGTGGCAAACTAAGGGAAAACAAACATCAGCATGTAATTTATCTTAGAACCTTCAGGTTTCCAAGGACTGTACAACTCAATGCCGTATGGAAGAGAAAGGCAGCCCACTCCCATTCTAAGGGTGACGCATGGAACAGCTCTCAAGCCTCCAGTGAAGACTGCAATGAACTATTGACAGGAAGGGCTTTCCCAAGGCACCAAGCCCGCAGTAGACACCAAAGAAATGTTTGTTGTGTCTGAATCTAAATTGGGAATGCCTTTCCATGGGACTATCCATTCCCCAAAGGCAGGAAGAACTTTATTACTCTATTTTTTTAAATCCCTCTTTGTAGATGCTCGAAAGTATTTGTGAATTGGGTGGCATTTCCGCCTCTCTTGAAGGAACTAAGAACTGAAGTAGTGAACATTAGCAGGGACTCGAGTCATTTATTCACCCATTCAGAAAATTTTACTAGAGGCCCACTCTCCCAGGGGTACCTTGGTAGAAAGACCTGGCAATCTATTTCCAAAATACAAATGTTACTAAAGAACCAGATGGACCGTGTGGATAAAAACACACATGGCTTTCATCAGCTGAAACTGCCCCACAACCAACAACAGCAACATTTTGTTTGAGGCTCAGAGCAAGAAGTCGTGGTGCTGGGTCAACTTTGCTGGGCCAGAATTCTCAGTGGTTCCATAGTTAACACCTAGTAAACCCCTGCGCCACGACCTAACACAATGTAATCACAGCCAATCAAGGTTAACCCTTCAAAAAGAGATGAGATGAGCACAGGACACAATTTCTGTATTGAGGTTACTGCCCTGATACCATTGAAAAGGAAGTTAATGAGGGGTGTGGTCTCCTTTCAATATCAGGATACCATGGAAAAGCTTACTTGTTTTTTGCTGGGTCTGGGTCAGATGCCTGGCTCCTTGACCTCTGTATCTTTGGACTGGAGTTGACAGCCTGCCCTGTTGCCTGCTATCTGACCTGGTTTTTATGTTCGCCTTTCCAGTCACCAGTCTGGACTTGCCAGCCCGGAGGCCGCCTGCAGATCTTGGGTTCATCAGATCCTGAAGCCACGTGAGAAGCCCCCAGGCAAACATCTGGCCCACAGACTTGGAACCTGCCAGGCTAAGAGTTGTCCACTACTACACCTGCGCGAGCCATTTTCCTTGATATAAGTCTCTCTCCATTTACATATGGGAGCATCACTGGTTTCGCGTCTCTCGAGAACCCAACCTGCGATGGGCCCTGTTCTCACTTCAAAGTCTCCCTCTGACTTTGGAGCCAGCGTGGCAACTGTGACTCAACGATTGCCTGCATAACGGATTCTTCACCATCTGCCTCGTGCGCTGGACAGGAAGTTCCAGGAAGGAGGAACTTCTCGTGGAATGCTGCCGCCTTAGCACCTAACACAGAAGGTGACCAAGAAAGATGGCCAACAAACGAACAAGTGGAGAAGTGGAGCACAGCGTGATACCGCTCCTTATTGTGCGATACAGTGGGTAGCGATGCTCGTCAAGAGGGGCATCATTTTGAGGACGTCTCTTTGTTTTAGGGTTCTTTTGCTGCTGTTTTTAAGTGTTGCAGTGTGCTCGGTCTCCTTTTGGTTCTAACCACTGTCCAAGGAACGCCAGCCGCATGTTCCCTCCCACACATTGCCCAGTGTCCCTTAGGAGATGGTGCTAGCTAGCATTGACTCAGGACCCCTGCACACGGAAGGAGCCATCAGGGAGATTAGCAAGAAGGGCCAGACCCAGGAAATGATGGCGGCTTACAAAGGAAGGACAATGAGACACACTGCTATGGAAAAGCAAGAGAGGAACAGAGGAACAAGAAAGAAAATGTTGTTTCGCAGGTTGCTTTCAGATTGAGCTCCCCAAGCCCTGGGGAGTCTCTGCCGTCCCTTCCATCCTGCCTGTGTCAACCTTTTGGGCAAACCGAATCAATGAAAACACAGTCGGTTGCAGTCAAGTTCATTCCTATTGTGAGCAACTGTGCAGGACAGAGCGGGAATGCTCCACCGGGTTTCCATGGCTGCACCTCATGATGGAAGCCAGCTGCCTCAGCTTTCTCCTGTGGAGCGGCTGTGGGGTTTGAACCACCAACCTTTTGGTTAGCAACTGTGAGAATAACCACCTCGCCACCAGGGTTCCTTGCAGGACACAGGAGGATCATGTAGCTGGACAGGTGTTTTGGACTCCCCTGCTGGTTCAGTGATAGAAGCCCTGTTTTTTTGTTTTTTGTTTTGTTTGATACTTTGGATTTTCCAATATGTTTTGGTTTGAATAAAGGGTTCTGAAGCTGAAAGCACTGCAAATCATGGTTCTAGAGTGAAGGATGATGGGGCCACCCGGGAGAAGGAGGAGAGGCCTGGGGAACACATAGTGTGTGGTATTCAGAGTCGAGAGGAAACAGTGACAAAGGGGGCGTGGTGTGACGAAAGTGAAGCAGCCTGAAAAGCTGTTCTTGGCAGCAGTGAGTTAGGGCAGGGGAAAGGGAATGCATCCCGGGGAAAGGAACTGAAGCTGGACTCAGAGAGGCTTATGTGCATCGGTTTGAGGGACCAGCATCGGGGAAGCTGATCTTAGGGAAGCATCACTCTGGAAAAACACCCATGGAAACACAGTCATGTCCATCTAACACTGCTATGGAGACCCACAGTTCAGTGGAGAGCAGCCTCATCCAGGATTCACAGGCCCCAGCCACAACTGGCGGGCGCTGGTTGTCGGACATACAGACGGACGGAGAGCAATTCCATTTATCCGTATCTGTGGTTTCTGACTTTGCTGCCAAACTGAACCTTAGTAGGGGTGGGAACGATGTCTTTCTGCTGTGTTGTATGCCTCAAAGCCATGAAAAGTTAGGAGGTGCCCGGTGGTGTAGCGGGGGGCCCTGTGGGTCTTAACCATGAGGTCTGCTATTTGAATCCACCAATTGTTTCTTGGGGGGAGGGGGGCAGGGGGGTTTCTACTCTTCTAAAGATTTGTAAACTCACAGAGGCAGTTCTACCCTGTCGGTAGGGTCACTATGCATCAGAATTGACTCTATAGCAGTGAGGGTTTTTTCTTAAAGAGGAGCCTGCAGAGCACAGGAGCTCAGTGTGTGCTCTAATGAGCTCCTCTCGTCAAAGGCAGCAAGCAGAGTGGTCCACACCAACGGGTGGGTGGCACTCGATGGGAAGGAGGGTTGGCAGTGGGATGGAAGGAGAGACGCGGCTTGACAGAGTTCCTGGCAGTGCACTAAGAAGGGGGTCTCTAAGCAGAAGAGAGAGCCTCAGACTAGGGTGCCAAGGCTGTGCCAACTGAGCAAATGGATGAGCCAACCCAGGAAAGCCCAGGCCTGAGGTCCTGTTGCGAGGTTGGGAAGACAGCGGGCTTCCGCGGTCGACCTGAAACGCAGAGCTAGAACTGTTTGCTACGACCAAAGGTCGCTTCAGAGAGAGACTCCGCTTT
>PVJH01046474.1:0-11816 GCA_004026705.1 Nesogale talazaci | reverse complement strand
CTAACACAGTATCTGACATACCAGAGAGATCAATGAGTTAAAATAAAACAACAACAATAATGGACATAGCCCTCACTGATGTGTACACAGTATCGCATTAGGCACTGGAGTTGTCTCCCAGTACGTGTGTCCACCATAAGTTGACTCGAGGTTGAAATCTGGGGATGGGCTTTACCTGATGCTAACCCTAACCCTTGACTTCCTACCTCTGAACCAGAACATAATTCCAATGACATCTCAAGAAGACATGTGGGGAGTTTGGGGTTCATGCATATGTAAATACTCTGCTGTGCATGAACAGAGATAGAAATGGCAAATGCTACAAACCTTCTAATGAATGGGTTAATGTCCACTTAGAGGACAACCAGCTGGACTTTCACCCCTGCAGCTGCCATCTCTCTGCTATGGGAAGATGGGGATCCCCATCTGGAGCAGTGGAGCCCCACCTGCACTCCGACTGGCCTTCCAAATGGAATACAAGTCATCCCCTGACAAAGTTTTGCCCAGTCTCAGCCAGAGATTTTGATACTCAGAAGGCAGGATGCATAACTTGCCTGAAAGAGTTGCACACCACGGCCCCAGAGCCCGGGAAAGTAGCATCCTTTTTTATCACAAGGCTTCCTGGCTGAGTGTCTGATTTCTCTGGAGTCCAGCCCCATGCTCCGGATTCCCTGAGCTTCCTGCTCAAGCTCCTATGTCTGGCCACTCAGACCTGAGCAGAATTTTTGAACAGGATGACTGTCATTTATGAGTACCAAGGGAAAAGCCCAAAACCCATCTCGTGTTTACTTTTTGTCGCCTCAGGTAGGATGCGCATGAGCCAGCCCCCCTTGCACTGGAGTGTGGGTGGAGGCTTCTGTCATCCAGACAATGTGGGTCCTTAGAAGAGTAATTGGACTAAGTGGGCCTTCCCTTGAGCATCATGGGAGTGGAGCATAGAGGGGAGGGAGAAGAAGAGAAAGCTGATATTTCATAAGCCCAGTGCCTGATTTGATGAGGGTATGCTTAATGATCTCATTTTCTTAAGCACTAGCAAAATTACAGAAATGAAATAAAACAGCACCATGATATGGTCACATGCTGGAAGAGACTTTGAGAAAACCAGCAGAGGTGTCTGGTGACAACAGGACACTCTCCAGCCGATCAGGACCACACGTAACACATACGCTTCTCCTGCACAGCAGAGATGTGGGTGTATCTGTTGACTGTTTTCATTACTCTTCCATTTCTCCTACCCCTTCTATGTCCATCCCCTCCAAAAATAACACTGGAAACACACTCTGAGAATAAGAACTTTCTATTGTGATTGGGGGGGGGGGTGGTAGGGCATCGTGCATATTCAAAGACCCCCTGCTTCCTACATCTGAAAGTGTTCATGAGTATTCTGCAACCTCTCCAGGTTTCAGCTGATAAAAGAAATGTGAGACAGAGGTTGTGCAAGAGGAAGAAAATATCCTGCTTCATCAGGTAGTGAGTGAGTGCCTGGGGTCTGACAAACTAGCCACTGGCCATCCAAGACATGATGATCAATCACTATCCACCTGGAGCAACAAAGGCTCAAGGAAAGCGGGGAAGAGGAGGAAGCCTTGAAATGTGCGGCTACCTGCCACCTTTGCCATCTGATCAGAAGAACAGTGGTGTCCCTGGTTACCTCACTGAGCATTTTGCCTCAAGAGATTAGAAGACTCCTAAGGAAAAGGCTGATGGGAAGGTATAGTTCTCATGGAATCCAGACGTTCTAGAGCCACTGAATCTGGAAGAACCTCCAGCCCCAAACTACTGCCCTAACTCCTGTTTACCTTGGCCATTCTGTTTCAGGAGCTTGTTAATGCACTAATCCACTAATTAGAGGGAATTTCTTAAGCCTTAAATCCTCATATTGAATCCCCTGACATCTAACCAGACAGTAGCTTAGGCTGCGTATTGGGCCCCCATCAAAGAATGATTTATCTGTGATCAAATTGACAACAGCATCTCAAGAGGTTAGCTAAGAGCTGAGCAGGTACAGAGTGTGTCTGTATTGGTGAGCTAATTGGGGAATGAGGCTGAGAAAGGGGCCTAAGGGAACTACACAGCCAATGCAACTGGATTGGACATGGGACGGCAGATTTGGTGTGTATTCTCCTGCATATGCTGCAAACGTCAAGGGTCAGAGACATGTAAGCTTGGCCGGAATCAGCATCCATTTTTAATGATCTCATGGGGTCTGCCTCTTCCTTCTGCTGCCTCCCCCCAACCCACTATGTTCCACAGGTGTGGGTTTCAGCATCCTCCCAAGCTCAAGTCAATGGACATACCACATAGACCTCACATCACTGGTTCTAAAGAGAAACCACACTCCGTTTTCAATGCACCCCATTGTTGGAGATCAGACCCTTGGTTGGTTTGCCAATCGTCAGTCTTCACATACTTCCTCTCTGTAGGTAGACTTATAGAGAGGTTTGCCAGAAGTCACACAGAGTGACAGCTGGGAGGAAGGAACTCTTGGAGGCTATCTGAGCACTCTTATAGAAGAAATGAATCCCTGGTGGCTGGTGGCAGCATGGTTATGCATTGGACTGCTCACTACAAGGTCAGCAGATAAAATCCTCCAGCTCCACATGTGAAAAATGAGACTTCTGCTGTCACAAAGACTTACAGCCTTGGAAACCCTAGGGAACAAGTCTACACTTGTAGAACAGGGTCTAGCATTGCTATGAGTCAGAATCCATACACTGGCAGTGGGTTTATAGAGGAAAGGGGATGAATCCTGGGCTGCAGGAATGACAGTTGTTCATCACACACCGTAACAGCCGGCATTACTTACTCCAAGGGAAAATAGAATCCCAAGTGCAGGAAGGTCAAAAACGCAATCATCAGGCAGCCCAAACAACTGAACAATGCTGATATTTTCTTTGTTTCACGTAACCTTGAGCTAGTGGCTGTTTTATGAGCCTGTAAGCAGATTTATCATCTCAAATATCTTGAGTTTAAGTTGCAGCTGAGGGCTTTATTTTTTAGACCTCTCTCTTTAAAGTCCTTTGCTCACCAAGTCCCTTTGTATCTAGGTCAGATCCTCCGGTACAAGCAAGGCTTTCATGTAGCAATCCAAAGTGTGCAAAACAGAAATTCAAGATGCACGGAGACAGCAATTTCACGACACGAGTGAGAGGCCTTGTGGTGCTCAGAGGAATTCCATAATGGCACATGGGAGTTGCTTGTCTCCACATCCCTGCCCTCACTGAAAATTAGGGATTGGTCCATGACAGGATGTGAGTGGTATGATAAAGTATAACTAAAAGCCAGCAGCTAAACTTTAAGAGAGGTCTGTGCTGTCAAGGTCAAGGGCTCATTCTTCAAGGTCGGTGACCCTAGAAGACACCGTCTTGGTTGGTCAACAATGAACTTTGCCTTTTTCTGAAAGTCCATCCACTTTTATTTTCCTTCAAGTGAAAGCCATTTCTTCTTCAAACCTTAGTGCTAGATTACTAGACCCTGATACACTACTGTTTCTTCTCAGAGAGATTTCCAGTTTGGGAAACTCATAGGACCAGTTCCACCATGCCCTACAGGATGGTGAGTTGAAGACAACTGGATGGCAGTGGGCTTTTGGTTTGAGAGCATGGACTTCATCTTTAGGCTGTCTACCACCACTTTGACTTCCCTCTTTTTAAGTCTTCAAAAATACAGATTTTGTATGCTGCAATTCCTCAAAGAAGTCACAACATAAACAGTTCTCTGCCTCTTTTCCAAGCATCAGCCTTCCTCCGATCCCTATCTGCCCCCACCTCCTCCTTAATCTCCCTTTGATTTTCCATTCAAATATCACCTTATCAGCGATGCTTCATGGGTATATGCTCCTCTACCTAGACTCAAGTTCCTTTCCTCAAGTCTTTATTCAACAAATACTTACTCTCTGCTATGTTTCCCAAGCTCCATCAATGGTATTCATGGTCAGAGCTTGCCTGTTATCCTAAAGTTTGGCACTTCGGACCCCCTCAACATTATCATGGGCGAAAAGGCCTAGAGATTTGCTTTCCTAAGGACGACAGCCAAGAAAATCTTAAAAGGCAGCTGATGCATAACCTTACATGGATTTGTCATCAGCTGGAATTGACTGGACAGTAACAGGGGTGGCTGTGTTTGTGCTCTAGGTCTGGTTGCTGCTCTTTGGAGTCATTGGCTCAGTCTCAGCTCAGACCCATAGTACCCCCTGGTACCTCACCACGCGGTCTTGTGCCATCTTCATGGCGATGCTTATGTTTGAGCCCACGGTTGCAGCCACTGTGTTGACCTGCCCTGCTGAGAGTGTTCCTCTTTATTGCCCCCCTTTGACCTTACCGAGCACGAGGCCCTTCTCTGGGAACGGGTCCCTCCTGAGAACCTGCTCAAAGTATGTGAGACGAAATCTTGCCCACTGTGCTTCTAGGGGGCATCGTGGCTGTTCTGCCTCCAAGACAGAATAGCTTGTTCTTCAGCAGTCCATGATAAAATATTAGGGAGAGGAGGTGGGATAGAGCTCTCGGGAACCAGAAATGGTGGAAGGACTTCTTGATTCTCTCTCCTTGACTCTCTCTCTCTCCCTCTGAGATCTTTGTCTCCTCTGTGCACATTCGGAGACCTCAGTTGCTTTATTTTCTTTCCTAGTTGCACGTTGTTGTGGCATCTGGAGCCTTCCCAGCACATAAGCTATATCAGTATAGGAATCATGCTGGAAGTAACCACTTCTTTGGTAGTAGGCAGACAACGTGGATTAGCAGCTATTCCCCACCAGCCGCTCCTTGGGTGAAAAAGGAGAGTTCCCTAAAGACTGATGCCCTCTGAAGCCCAAAGAGGCAACTCTACTCTGTCCACCTGAGTTGGAATAAACTCATTGGCAGCGAGTTCGGAATTTTTGTTGCTTGTTTGTTTTTTGAGATGGCAGTAGTGACATATTTCAAGCCAGCTTGATAAATAAGTTAGGGGTGGAGCCTAGCCTGTCAGGTCACAGCCTGGCCTTCTCATGATGGTTCTGGGAACTTCCCTTTCTTTGTCTTCTTCTTGCTTTTGAGAAGACACGTGGAGACCCATGCCAGCACTGAGATGCTCCCACCACTGCTGGATCCACCGATCTGTGTTCTCCCCTCATCTGACATCATTGCATGTGGCTGCATGGGTCTGAAGAAAGGTTTATGGACTGATATCAGAATTATGGGCTAATATTGGACTTACGGATTTAAGCTGGGCTGGACTGTTTTCCCAATATACAATTGTTCTGTGCTATGAAGTTCTCTTTGACACAGAGCTGTGTGACTCTGCATTTGTTTCTCTAGTCTATCCAGCCTAACATTCTGTGTTTTTTTTGGTTGAATGAATGGAGGACACGAACTCATTTGTGCCAACACACTATAAGAAGTCAGTAAGAACTGATGGTAGGAAATAAGTGCTTCGGTACTGACCCACACAAGGAGATAAGCTTTGCCTCTCTGAATTTTGGTTTGCTCAGCCAAATTATCCTGCCATGGGATTCTCTCAATATAAAAATACTCTTCCTACTTCCTTCCTGGGCCTTCCTCATTTCCATTCCGTCCTCTTCCCTGACCCTTCCTGCCTTCTGAGGGCTCAAGTTTCTCACCATTGAAATACTGACTGTCCCCATTATACAGATTTAGAGACCCAAGCCCAACCAGTTTTTCTGGCTTGTGCTTGTGCTGTTGGTGCCCTTTCACATGGATAGCCCAGAGTAAGCTAATCATCATGAGCGATCCATGAACACTTCCACTGAGAATTAAGTCTGAGACTTTACAGGCACAGCATTATATAGGAAGAGAGAGAGAGAGAGAGAGAGAGAGAGAGAGAGAACCTGTCAATAATGAACAGAGTGCAGTGCTGCTACCTACAGAGCGTGTAGCCACATCTTATATATGAATGGCACTATGCTTGCTGAGGCTGCTCCATGAGCTGATTCAGAAGGCAGCAAACCCTCCCCTCAGAAAGCAGGGGTCGCTTGCTGTGGTGGAGAAGCTGTGGTCTCTATGGTGTCATAACACAGGGGCAGACCTCAATGCCTTGGCCTTGCATTAAAACACCTCCTCCATAGACCATGCTATGGGGGCATGTCTACTGATATGCTGATATAAATCAGAATGCAGAGGACTTGGGGTCTAAAATCTTCATCTGGACCTTCAGAGACACAATCCTGGAATTGGGTAACTAGGTGGCCCATGTGGTCTCACCGAGTCTTCTTGCCCTATGGCTCATCAATAAGGCCTGGAAGAAAACATGCGAATTGCATTTCTTCTGCATCTCCTCCCAAGAGTCCTGGCACAACTTAATGCTAGAGGCATGTATTTAAAGACATTGTCTTCTGGGAGACAAATAGATACAGAGAAGTGGGGGGGTGGAGAATAATTCAAATGGGAATAGGTCAGCTCCCTGCCTGCCACCCTTGCAAAAGCCAGCTCACATGGCTTGCAATGAGTAAGGAGTTGGGGTGTGGTAGTGGAGGTGGAGGTGGCACGGGGGGTGGGGGGGTGCAGGCAATCTTACTGCAATATCTGTACATTATTTTTATCTTCCTGCACAAATAAGATGATGATTGGATTCAAATCACATTTTCAAACAGGATTCATTGCTGAAATGTCAAAAAATGAGGTAGCACTCAACTCTTGCAAAAACCTTGAAATCTGTACCGTAAAAGGCAATTTCAGCATAAAGCACGGTTAACCTTGAATAGTTAGATTAATGATCCAGCACCTTCTCAACCGGGCACCCGATGAATAAACAAAACTTTACAAGCAAATTTAGCAACATCTTCTAAGAAGAGGAGCAAAACCAATCAAGAGAGATGGATGTCGGCAGGCAGGACAGATCTGCTGGAGGGAGGGAGCCGGGGAGCAGGAACTCTGCAGAGAATGGGAAAACGGTTTCGCCCTTCAGGTCCACACTCAAGGGAGAATCCAGTGCACTTAGAGAAGGCTCAGACAGAAATGGAACAAAACCACATCCCACCCATCCCCATCAGCTCTCCTTGGACAATAGATGCAAAGTCCTTGGCCATGACCATGTCACTCGGACCGCCGCCTTGTTTCCTGGTTTGATCAGGAGGCACGTGGCATCTTGAGTTGGTTCCTCTTATGCCAGCCAGACAAAGGAAGCAGGATGCAAAGGAAATCTGTGTCACAGCACAGGCGTCCTCGTGACGGAAAGAAAAGAGGTGAGCCACACTCCCGTGTTCCTGGGAGCACATGGCCGCTGTCAAAGATGGTTTGATGAGGAGAGGAAGATGCTGCCAAGCTCACCGGGTCTGCCTTGGGCATAAGGATGGCGGCAAGATGATTGAGATCTGAGACCAACCGCCCACGGAGCACCATGAAACTCTAGCTTTCAGAACAAGAAAGGTCATTTTTCTTGGAAGAGTATCCATGATACCATCCATATCATATGCTTCTTTGGGTGCATGCAGGTGCCAGAAGCCTTGATGCGGCTGACAGCCATCCCATGTACCACAGAAAGAAGCACCGCCCTGTTCTGACCCACGCTCACAATTTTGATCATGCTTGAGCTCGTGGTCTCAGCCCTCTCCTTGCGGGTCTTCCTTGATTCTGGTTTATTCTTCTGTGTGACACTCCCTTGCTAAGCATGAGGTCCTCCTGCAGGGGCTGTTTCTTTTGGTGACAGCATCAGAGGCAGCCTAGCACACATCAACTAGTGACTGCCTGGGCAGCCTCCCCACAGTCCTTGGGCACCAGATGCCCAAGCCTCCTGCTCCCTCTTAGGAATCTGCTGCCTCTGTGGCTGAGCCCCATGCCAGCTGGTGCAGAGACGTGACCTTCTCCAGAGCCATTGCAAGAAGCACCGGAGGCACAGTATCTTCAGCCTTGGGTGGCTAAGAGCATTGTTGGTGGTTCAAATCCACTAGCTGTTCTTTAGAGAGAAAGGGGAGGCAGCCTGCTCCCATAAAGGGCTGCCACCTGGGAGTCCCTAGCCCTACTCAGTGCTTTAAGACCACTCTGAGCTAGAATCAACCTGGCAATGAATTTGACCCCATGTACCCCTTCAGGTCACACCAGACGCTCGCAAGTGGGCTGTTTTTACCTCCTTTAAGGAGACCTGGCATCCTAGTGGTTCTGAGCCACGCTATAAACTGAAGGGCCAGCAGTTTGAATTCACCAGCTGAATCCTGGGAGAAAGAGGGGCTTTCTAAGTCTGTGAAAAGTAAGAGTCTCAGAAACTCATAGGGGCAGTCACGATGAGCCAGTGTGGGCTCAGTTGCAGTGAGTGTCAGCTTTTGGAGTCTACAGCCTTTAAGGAAGCAAGCCTTCTGATCCACACATGGATGGCGCTGCTGAGCCTGCAAAGGCAAAACCAATGAGTACAAGCTCATGCCGTTCATTAGGGGCCGGGGCCGGGGTTTTCTGACACCAAACCCTCCCTGGGGTTGTTCCTACACCACTCTGCAGGAGGGAGAAAAAGCCAAGCCAAGCCTGCTTTCTGCTTTCTCTCTCCCTGCGAGATGTCATGGGTGTTTCCCATGTTGCCCGCACTCTTCTGCATGCAAGACCAAGACCAGCAAAGCACACTGCCCCTCTTCCCCTTGGTTGCCTACCTCCCAAGGCAAAGGTTGTCCCATGCATACGATGTTGTTTGGACCCAAGGCCCAGAGAAGAACATTTGGTGACACAGGACACTGGGAAGATATGAAAACTTTGCAGTCCTTCAATAGTTTTGAGGGGAAGCAGAGACAATCCACTTGCTTACCCATCATCCATGGCTGTTTTCACAACATAGTAACAGAGATAAATATTTGCAGCCCCCAAAGTTGGCGGTTTTTGCCATCAGTCCCTTGAGGGAGCACGCTTGCCAGAGTCTAGGCCCTGAGAGACAGCAATGGACATGACAGACGAAGGCTCTGCCCATAAGAATTTGCAGTGGCAGTAAAGGACACACCTCACCTGAGAGATTCTGCTCACTCAGTTCTATGCCCCCCCATCCCGCCTGCTGACTAAAGTTATTCCCAGGGGGCTTCCAAAGGCTTGTGAAACAACAGAATTAGAGGATCGTGGAGAATTATCACAAACTTGATGCCCCCTTAGACTGCACAAATTCTTTGGTGATGCTGTTGTATTTTCTGGCGCACATGAAATTTCTGTTCACACTTCTATTAAAGGAGATATGGTGGCACCACGAGTTAGGCAGTGGACAGCCAATTAATAGGTCGCTGGTCCAAACCTAGTAGGTAATTCTTGGGAGACAGACGAGGCTGTCTGCTGACCTAAAGACCTACAATCTCAGAAATCCCATATTGGGTCCCATTAAGATGGCTTGAACTCGGTGACGTTGTGTCTGTCTGTCTGTCTTTTAAGTGGTATCAAATCAGCATTAGACTCATATCCACAGGTTGGCAGTTCAAACTCACCAGGTGCTCCTGAGGGAAAAGGTGAGGCTGTTTGCTCAGGGGAAGAGTTCACGAAGTCTCTGAAACCTTACTAGGGTCGCTGAGGACGGACATGGACTCTGTGTCAATGGGTCTGAGTATTTTGGGCATATTGGGTGCAAATGGCATGATTTTCTTTTTCTTTCTTTCTTTTGGGGGAGGGGGTGCATCACTGCCCTGGTGGGAGTAGGAAGCCCAGCCTTGCTCCTGGAGAGCTGCTGCTGGAATTGAACCGCCAACCCTGTGGGCTGCAGTTCCACACACAACCACTATTTTCAAATGAAGTTTGAAAACTAGTGAAAATGGACCAGATGTGGCCCAGAGACAAGACATGAACACGGCCTTCTAGAGCAACGCTGCCCATCCTCTTACTGGAGGAGGACCTGCCCGAGACCTTCCATCATTGTGGTGGTGGGGGTGGCTTGTAAAAGGCAGGATCTGCAAAGTGACATGCAATCAAACCAGGTGTGCCTGCAACACCTCGGTCTTGGAAACAGCCCGAGCAGGTGTTGGCCTAGGTTGGGCTTAGTGCTGGGGTGGAGTCTACTTGCTGAGGTCACTGGGATACAGACCTATGCTAGCAGCACAGAGGAGACAGACCTGAGGTGGTCAATACCCACTGGTTAGCCAAGTGAAAAGACGGCCTATGCGCCAAGGAATGGCAAAAGCCAACCACCCTATCCCACCAAAGCCTGACATTGCTGCAGTCTACAGGGGCCAGAATTAGGTTCCATGACCCAAACGTGACTGACATCCAATAGGTGAAGGCTAGATACTGAACTGGACTCCAGTTCTAGTCCCAGAAACCCATGTCTTCCATGTGATTGGCACTGAGTTCCCTTGTGCATGGAATCACCAAGCTCCATCTCTGGGTCACCAGACTATCCATTCTCCTGTGTCTGGACCCAGGCAATCGAGTTCACTCTGCACAGGGACCAGCATCCATATAAGGGGAGGGGTGGTCTACAGGGTCTGCTGAGTCCAGGGGCAACCTCTGCCCTCCTGCTTTGCCCATCAATCCATTCCCAAGGAGAAGGAAAGTTCCTTCTGAATATCTTCTTCCTGGTGTGACTCCTGGTGTGGCAGGACTTAGAGCACAGAAGAGACTCAGCATATGTCTTCTGAGTGAACTAATTCCTTCCCCCAGATTCCATGAGGGTTATTTAAAGCTGTTCCTATCTCCCTCAAATCCTCAGCCTCCTCCATCTCTCAGATGTCTCCTACTTTAGAAGACATGAGGAATGCCAACCATCTGGGGTATCCCCCAAATCCCCATTGCGAAGCCTCTGAGCTCACGGACACCCACATTTTGTTTTCTTTCTGGCACAGTGGGAAGTCCTGAGCTCCTGGGAGAACCTTGTTCCACCAAACAGGAAGAGTCTCCCTTGGATTTCTCCCCATCCAACCCAATTGGGCCCTTGCCCAGATTCAGTTCTGCTCGGCGATCTCCCAAGCCAACATGGCCGCCCGGATCTTATGCCCACATCTGCCCCCTTTTCCAAAATCGCTCCTCTCTTTCATAACTGTCCCACCGTGTCTACTTTCTCACCTTCCATCCACCCCGCAAATCTGCCACCATCTGGAATCTGCCCACCCTTGTCATCCAAGCTCATCAGTACTTTGCGTGTCACTAAATCCAAGAGGAAGATTGTATACAAGGGTACGTCCCAGTCTTCATGTAACTTTACATCCTCTTTCCTCTCTCTCTCTCTCTCTCGCTGATGCCCAGTCTCAGATTCTTCCCATAGACCTCTTTCAAGGTTCCTGGTGTTGTTTCCTGCTGTCCATCCCCTTGCGACGAAGGAGCCTTGTTGGCCTCGTGGCTGCACATGGGGCTGCACACCTCATGATTAGCAGTGTGAAGCCAGCAGCTCATCTGCAGGAGAGTGATGAGGGCTTCTAGTCCCGTGCAGAGTGCGTCTCGGGAACCCCCAGGAACAGCTCTGCTTTGCTGACTCTGTGGGGTAGCTTTGAGTAAGCGTCCACTCCATGGCAGTTAGCGTGATCCCGGCGCTGGGGGACACTGTGGGCAGAGTAGAAACCCCAGGCAGGTTCTCTCAGCTGCCTTCTGCAGGGTGACCGCTTGCCAACTGCTTTCTCCTGTGGCGCAACTGAACCTTTGAAGCGCTCTGCTTCAGACTGGGGTTTGAAAACGCAGACAAGGCACCACCGAGACTCCTCACCTACTGCTGCCAGTTTGCTTCTGACCCAGCCACCAGACAGGGCAGGGTACAGCTGTTCTAAAGAGTTTTCTTTGTGGATGACTGCCATCATTTTCTCCTGCAGAACTACCATGCTTTGGGTTAGCAGTGGGGTATTTTAACCATGGTAAGACCACGACTCTCTTTTCAAAGCCCTTCCCCAAGCCAAACCCCCTGCCAAGGAGTTGGTGTCAACTTCTAGGGACACCACAGGACAGAGC
>PVJH01046473.1:0-11735 GCA_004026705.1 Nesogale talazaci | reverse complement strand
GCCAGAAGCAAAGAACATATCCCCAGCTGGAAAAAAGAGAGAAAAAGCTGAAGAAAAAAAAAATGCAAGGCTTAGGTTGTAACACTGAAAAATTCTATGGGAAACACATTTGTTCAATCATTTCAAGAGGTGTCATAGGGGCTGAGCTATGCGTAGTGGCGTAGTAGCTGTGTGCGGGACTGCAGCCCACTGGGATGGAGGTTCAATTCCAGCTCCACGGGAGCAAAGGCCGGGTCTCCTACTCCCACCACCAGGGGGCAATGATGCCTAAAAAAAAAAAAAAGAAGTAGCATAGGATCAAAAGCTGATGGGATTGAAGCAAGAAGTCTAAGCTGCCCTGAAAGCATTAGCGATAAATGAATGAATGAACAAATGCTCCAGGAAGTGATGGAATACCAAATTAAATATTTGAACAAACTGAGGTAGTGCTGTAAGAGCTCATTAGTCTATGCCAAGAAAGCGATGGAAGAGATCTCTATTTGTTCCCAGGAAAGGTAATTCAACACAAACCCATCCACACCCACTGCACTGCCATTGAGCTGATTCTGAATTACAGCAGGAGCCAACAGCCTCGTCTTCCTTTCAGCTGCTGACCCCACAGAATACAGACATTATTGAACAATGCCATTGATACCACCTGTGAGTCAAATGTTGCTATAAATCATTCAAAAACAGATGCTATAGTGCATCCACAGGGAGCTGCCCGAAATTCAAGCTGGATTTAGAAGAGGCTGTGGAAGGAGTAATATCATCGCACCTGTCAACATTACCTCGACTAATAACATTTGTTGGGGAGCTGCTCTGCTCAAGTACTTTATATCACCCAATTTAATATGGTGGATTAGATAGTCCCCTCAATTTATAATCGAGGTAACTGTGGCCCAAGGATTAAAAAATTTGTCCGATGGGCAAGTGAGAGATAGTGTGGGATGTGTGCTCATCTCTGCGGGTTGAATTCGATGCTTTCCTCTCCTCACGAGTCTGCCTATGCTTTGTCATTGCCCTGTGGCCATAGCCTAGAACGCTGCCTGGCACACAGGCGCCCGGAAAAGATGTGTGGCTGACTGCATGAATGTCTTACCTCTCTTTGCCCTGACTGGTTCTTTGTTCTGTGCACAGAACATTTGAGTCCTTGGCTCTCATTGTACTTAAACTGGACTCATTAGTATGCTGCTTCTTGTCTTTAAGCCTTTGTTTGTGTGCTGCCGATCCTCTGGCCCGACGGGGCATTTTTCAGAAGTCCAGGACGGCCTTGTCTTCACTAATACAGGGCTCCAAGCTATCCTGTCTTAATTAATGTTCTTTATGTTATCTCGAATATCCATTGCAATGGCTACACAGAACCTGTAGACAAAATGAATGATTAAAGGCTTATGAAGGAATTTAACAAATTGTGATGCCAGTGAGAAATGCTCAGAGTAGAGTTGTTTATCAGGACATGTTACAAAGGTCTGGTAATAAATGTCTGGAGGGAGTGGGGGAAGAAAGAGGAGGTTTCCGACTCCTGTACAGAGCAACAGTCTTGGATACCCACAGAGGTAGTTCTGCCCTGTCCTCTAGGGCCACTATGGATCAGAAGGGACTTATTGGCACTGAGTTTGAGTTTGAATAAATACCCAGGGGGACATGCCCCTCTGCTGTGAGCCTCAACAGAAGGCAGCCAACTCAAACTCCATGGGTCAGCATGCTCAGCCCCCTGAATTAAGTGCCCAGAGTTACCTGACCCCAGAAAGCTTCAGCCAAACGGCACTCTGCTCCACTTCTGTGGGTCAGCAAGTCGGGCATTCCAATGAAGTATCCGGAGGTACCCCACTCCACAAGTCAGCACCTCTCGGCCCCAGGTTTTGGATGCTATCACTGTCTTCTCAATCAAGAGGTTCACTGTGCACGGGTTTCGGACCTGGATGGCTTCACTCCTGGTACTTGTTGGTAGTGAGATCCCTCCCCCTTCTTCTCTGAACGCTCATCCTATACACAGCGGGATGGCACTTGCGGGACCCTGGTGGTGTAGTGGTTACAAGTTGGACTGCGATCTGCAAGGGTCAAAATTTGAAAGTGTCAGCCGCACCCCAGGAGAAAAATGGGGCTTTCTAATCTCATAAAGAATTACCGTCTTGAAAACTCATAGAGGTCAGTTCTACCCTGTCCTGTAGGGTGTCTACTGGTCAGCATTGACTGGATCGTCGTGAGTTTTGACCATGTCACTCCAGGAATCCCATTCACAACTATTCACAGATGAATCAGTGAGAGTTAGAAACTTTGGCTAGAAGAGCCACATCAAATAGTTCAGGGTCACTACATATGATCATCAGGCATGTTGGGACCCAAATCATTCTATCCAGGTAGATTGTTTAGAACATTCTAGGATGGAATGCTCTACCTTTTTTTTTCTTGTAAAGATTCAAATATCAAATGTACACTTAGCTAGCTGAGTCTTGTTAACTAGGATCAGATATACAAAACAGACTTCATATTGGCAGCGCAGCCCCAAATGAGTATTTGACAAGCTTACACAACTGTCACCTGCTTTCAGTTCTGGAGCCTGCGTGGTTCAGAGGAGAAAAGCACCAAGCTTGAGGCTTACTTCACTTTAATTCCTGGTCTTTGTTTTATCACTTATAAAATAAGTCAAACGATGGTAGTGGACGCTGTCATCCAACTTGGGAAGACCAGAGGCAATGTGTCTTGTTGACCATGCCTTTGAAGTTGTTTAGGAGTCGTCTACCCAGTGCCCAAGGTGCAAGAGAACACCACACTGCCTGGTCCCGGGCAGCAGTCTGCACAATCAGTGCTATGTTTGAGCCCATTGTTGCCGCCCCTATATCGATTCATTTTCTTCACGTGGCTTTCCCTTTTTAGCTGCCTCTCCAAAATACCAGGCATGCTATCCTTCTCCAGAGACCGATCTCTTCCGATCATATGTCCAAGTTACGTGAGGTGAAATCTCACTACCCTTTCTTCTAAGGATCTTGCTGGCTGCACTTCCTCCAAGGTGAATTTGTTGTTTGCTGTTCTGGCAGTTCCTGGTTTATTCACTATTCTTCCCTAACACCATACATGGGTTCTTCTGTGGTGCCTTGTGCAGCTTTCCCAAGTTTAGCACTATCACAATAAAAGTGATCATCTATAAAGGTAATTAATGAGAAACAAGGTTTGATGCGGACTCCAAGTCACCGACTTTAATATGCAGAATTCCAAAAGAGCCTACAGAGGTCCTCTTTATATTTAAAACACGTGCTTCTAGGCAGAGGAAAGCCACCATCCACTGATAATTTGTCATACTGTGGTGGTTTGCACTTGGCTGTGGTGCTAGAAGTTATGGCCCCAGGATTACGAGTATCAACAGGGGCACCCAGGGTGGACTGACTTCAGGGTAGTTCCCAGACTAAAGCAGTCTAGGAACAAAGGCCGGGTGATCTACTTCCGAATCTTAGCCATTGGAAAGCTTGCGGGTTCCAGGGCGAATATGTCTGTTACAATGCTGGAAGATGCACACTCCCAAGAACACAGCATTCACGACAATGGATCCAAGCATGCCATCGTCATGACGATGGTGCTGTATTTTGTTGTATGTGTATAAGTCAGAGCTGAAGCTAGTCTCTCAGGCCCTGAATGTCAGCACTAGGTCAAGCTATGATTTGGGCGTGGGCCCTCAGGTGGTGGGAAGGATGCACTCAATCACCAAGCCAACTGTGGCCCTTATGCAAGCCCTCTCAATTCTTAACCTGCCCAGGGTTGGTCAGACCTCCCAGGGGACCACACTGTAGTCCCCGAGAGCTCGAGTCCACAGGAGACCTGCACCTCCCCTATCCAGCCACACGCAAGGAGGAACTCTGAACCTCCCAGTCCCAGGGTTCAGGATACTTCCCTAGAATGCACAGGACAGCCCCAGACAGCAAAGAATTATTCAGCCCAACATGTCAACAGCTGAGGTGGAGAAAGTTTGGCTTGAGTGTATCCACAAGAAGATGACTATCTGATCTGTTTTATGCTAAGCAGGGGCCACTGAAGGAAATATGCATGCACTATCATTTGATCTACCTTGTGTGTGTGTGTGTGTGTGTGTGTGTGTGCATGTGCATTTTTGTGGGCATCACTGCCTCTGGTGGTCGTGGGTGCTGCCCAGTGCCGCTCCCAAGAGTCGCCGCTGGATTTGAACCGCCAGGCCCATCGACTGCAGTTCCGCACTCAACCACTTACGCCACTGGGGCTCAGCCCTTGATCTGCCTTCTGACTCGCTTTAAATTTGTTCAATTTTTAAATATTCTCTACTTTCATTTCAATTGAGGTTTTGCTCTGTTTTACTTTGCTATTGTAGATGTGTTTTTTGCTTGTTTGAATGTTTTTCTATGTTCAAAATTCAAGATAGGAAAATCTATAGAAAAAGTGACTGGATGAATGGTTCTCAGGAGTAAGACAGCGTTCGGTGGGGAAATGGAAAGCTAAAATTAATGAGCACATGAAAGAAGAAAATGGGGCTGAGCCCCGGTGGCGTAGTGGTTGTGCACGGGACTGCGGCACACTGGGATGGAGGTTCAATTCCGGCTTCCAGGAGCAAAGGCTGGGCCTCCTACTCCCACCACCTGAGGGAAGTGATGCCTAAAATAAAAAAAATAATAAAAATAAATAAAAAAAAAAAGAAAGAAGAAAATGTTCTAAAATCATTTGTGGTGATGATTGTACCATTCCTCTTCATATGATTGGCCTACTGAATTGTATAATGTGTGAATTGGTATGTCAATAAAATCATTAGAAAAAATACTAGTAGGAAAGAAAAAAAAAAGAAAAAATATTAATACGGCTCAGCCCCAGTGCCATAATGGTTGTGTGTGGGACTGCAGCCCACTGGGTCGGAGGTTCAAATCCAGCAGCAAGGTTGGGCCTCCTACTTCCACCCCCAGAGGACAGTGATGCCCCTCCCCCCAAAAAACAAACAAACAAAAAGGAAAAACCCTAGTAAATGCTCTGGGAATAAAAGTACCCACATACACTCTTATATAATGTTCCTTTTTCTCCTTGCAATTGTATACCACTCCTTTTACTCACAGAATTTTATTCTGATAAATATATTTTATTTAAAGTATAAAAATTTATACTTCAAAGTCTTGTTAATCATCTAATACAACTCTGCTATAAAAACATTCATAGTGGGAGAGATGGGAAGGAGGGGGAAAAAGAGAAGCTGATACCAAAGGTTCAAATAGAAAGTAAATAAAAGTTTAGAAAATGATGACGGCAACATATGATACATGGAATGCTATAAGAGTTGTAAGAGTTCCCAATGAAATGATTGCATCAAAATATTCATCTACATTGAAGGCATTTTTATTTTCAAATCCTATGGCAATAAAATTCTGAAAGTTAATGTAGTATTAGTCTTCCAAATTAAGCACTGGTATGTGATCTAAACAAGATAGATATATTACAAAATTAGATTAAAATACTTTAATATTTTTATTAAGCCCAGAAACCTTTTGGTTGAAAGGCCTGACATGGGAGAGCACCCAGGTATCTGGTAAGATGTGGGATTTTCACCAGGGGTGCAGGGAAGCTGGAGGCAGGACCAGAGAGTGAGGGGGACGTGCCTATCAGAGTATGACTGGAGCACTGCAGTAGTGGACATGATATTCCGGCCTGGTATTTCCTTAGGCAGATCAATTTTAGGAAATTAAGTACATGGATGTTGAGAATTTGGAAAGGAAAGAGTTCTCTAAAACGTTCCGTGCCTGGTACACTCTGGAAAGTCCATCCTCCTCAGAGGCAGGCTATCTCCGTGTGGTGTAACCCAGTCTGCCTGTCTCTTATGCCTCCTCCTTTTGAATGATTCAGACTGTATAAACACTCAGAATGCAAGGGAAAGAAAGCCAGTGTGTAGATCATAACTACAGTATAAGTCAAGCCAGTCGAATTCTCACAGGAGGCATAATTATAGTAGAGGTGGGATAGCATCTTACTGGTGGTGCGTGTGATTTCTGGAACCAGATACCGCATTTGTTCCTATTTTCCGACACTAGCAGCTATGTGACCTGGGGCAAAGTAGGAATTGTTCTGGTGCACAGCGTTCTCACCTGTGAAGTGGAGCTAAAAATAAAATCCCCATTGTGAGATTTAAATGAGGTTATGCATGCAAAACACTTAGTACAGTGTCTGACCTACGGAGAGCACTCAGTGCACCATAGCTAATGCTATCTTTACAGGAAGGAGCCACTGGTGGTGGAGTGGTTACCCTTTGGGCTTCTAACTGCAAGGTCAGCAGTTCGAAACCACCAGCTACTCTCTGGGAGGAAAACGAGGCTTCCTGTTTCTGAAACCCCCCCGGGACAGTTTCATAGTGTTGCTGTGAGTCGAACTGACACAATGGCAGTATGTATAACGTTCTCTTCTCTTTGGAGTCCTAGTTTCTAGTTCCTAGTTCCCTAGGAGAGTTAAGCACTCAGCTCCTAACACAAGTTAGCATTTCAAGGCCAGTCAGCTGGTACTTTGCACATAATAATAATAAATTATCAATGATCAAGGGTTCATGGGGAGAGGGGACCGGGGAGGGGGCAAAATGAGGACCAGATACCAGGGATTCAAAGCAAGTGTTTTGAGAACGCTGGGGGAAACAAATGTACAAAAATGCAAAACATACATTTATTTTTATTTATTTATTACAGTTATTCAGAAATGCACTTAGCGCAGTTGTTTGCACATGTGTTTGACAACTAAGATTGCATCAGATTGACTGCGCTGTTTATACCAGTTAAGTGACAGGGTTGATGATAGGCTTATGTCTATGTTTTTTTGGGGGGGAGGGGGCATCACTGCCTTCTGGTGGTGGGAGTAGGAGGCCCAGCCTTGCTGCTGGATTTGAACCTCCAACCCAGAGGGCCCGCAGTTCTGCGCACAACCAGTATGCCACTGGGGCTCAGCCCTATGTCTATATTTTTTAATGCCATGCTATCTACCCAGACTACATTTGTGATCAGCTTAGATTGCAAGCTTGACGTATTGAGCACCCTGCGCTGGAGTTTCCGATGCAGGCGGGAAGGCGCCTTGGTGGTCACAATGGGTTCAAGGTTGGACTGCAGAGGGCAAGGTCAGCAGTTCCAACTCCCCCAGTGCTCCATGGAAGAAAGAGGAGGCTGTCTGCTCCCCACCAAATTTACATTCTTGGAGACTCTGTACAGTCAGAATAGACTGGGTGGCAATTGGAGACCTCAGTGTGCTCTCATTTTCTGGCCAACCTCACAAAGACAAACTGCTGTAAATGCTGCAAGTGCACCTTCTGGGAGGGTGACCTCTTCCTAGCCTCAGACCACTCTGGGACCCGCACCCTGTCAACGGAGCGCAGGCCAAGTTTCCTGTGGGATCACTTACCCACACCCAGACCAACCCACAGCCATGGCCATCGACTTGACTGACGCGACGCGGATGTCAAGGCCTGCCTCTGGGTAGCACTAGCAAAGCCCCTTTGCCCTCGTCTCGGCGACCGTTCTCCTGGGCTACACAGTTTTCATCCCGCAGGAGTTGCCTCTTGACATTAAACTGTCCAAGCAGTATTTATATCTGCGGCTACCCTGCAAGATCACTTAACCCTGCACAGCCGTTTAAAAGTAGTTAATGACAGAACCGGCAGGACTGGCCCCTTATGAATGATCACACACGTTCGACCTGGGCTGTCATGGTTTATGGAGGAAGGCAGTTTGTCCATAGCCGGCTTCACCCACAGCAGGTAATTTGAAATGAAATGAGACAGTTTCTACAAGCAGATTGATTTGGGAATCTTGCCTGTTCTTCCCTTTGACCCTTGACAAGTTGACACTACAAAGATTGTGACTTTAAAAAATGATTGGGTGCAAATGCATGTAGGGAGATGATTTACTGTGTGCTGAAGCAAGGACAGTGCGTTCAGAGGGATGCTGCCAGGGAAGGTAATTGTAAACGTTCACAACGTGCAGGTTTTCTATTTCTGGATCTAGTTAATTATCCTACCAGCAACATCTACCCACTGCTGTTGACCAAGCACTTCATAAGCCTGGTAAGACACCAAGGGCCCAATGTCTGGGGAAAAGCCCGAGGGAGCTCAAGTCAACACTAAGAGAGTCTAGTAGAGTGTTTATGGCCCTTATCCAAAACTGTTGACTCGGTGCCTGGAGTTTGGCTAGAAACCACTATTAGCGTTTGAGGTTAAGAAATCAAGTTCTCTTTTGTGAATCTCACCCCCCTCCCCCTTGTTACTTAAATGTGTGTGAATGGTAAATATACATAGGAATATACAGGAAAGGGCTGTGTGATTAAAACTATGATGCGTGTAACTTGTGATATCTGAAGAGTTACTAGAGTTGCCCGAAAAGGAAGCAACATTTCAAATGCGCATGAACACGTGCTTTTCTCCTCTCCTGATCTTTTGTAATCACATTTAGATTTTCACACCAAATCTGATGCAATGCTTGAAGAAATCTGTTCGCTGGTACCACGGATTCCCTTCCCCTGATGCAATTTGCCTTTCAGATGCGACACTTCATCATGAACAGACATGATCACAAAGAACTTAAACATCAACTCTTTCCCCCCAAAACAATAAGCAAAAAACAACAGCTTATTGCTAGTAGCATCTGCTTTCTCAGTTCAAAATCCCATAACCTTCATGCCCACATGCTTTTTAAATTGACCTTGGCGATAACGTGGTTAATTTCCTTAATGCTTGGATTTTCATGGAGCAAGCGATAAAGGCCCCTACCATTTGTTGGAGAAAATATCAACAACGTACAGTTTGTAAGGCTCGGGGCGCTCTCAGGCCTCTTTGTGTGTTTCTCTCTCTTCTAAACCACTTCGTTTGAAATAGAATTTTGAAGATGCTAGTAAAACTATATAACAAATTCCCCATTGGTCTTAGTTTAAATTATTTACTACCCCTTTGAGCCATATCTTCATTGAACTATGTTAAAAGTATTTTGCTGAAATGTTTCTTTATGTTGTCTATTGGGTTTAATAGACGTGCCATTTAATAAGCTCTCTACCTGTAAGGATAGACTATTTGACCTCTGTGACCTGCCACTGGTACACATAGTATAAGATTGCTTTGTGAAATAAAGCTGTCGGTAACATCAACAAAATAAAAAATGATCGTATTCCAATACTCTCTGCTGAGTACTATGACAGCGTTGAAATATGGAACTAAATTGAAAGTAGATTAGTTTTGGGTCTTAAGTCATGTTTTGACAAGATATAAGAGAGGAGAACATATCTTTGAACTTTTAGTTTTAAAGTTTTTTAATGAAAATATTTATCATTTTGTAAGGGCCCTTCTTTCTTGATCACATCTAGGCTCTATAACCTTAAAACAATCTGTTCTCTCATTGTGAGGGATATAAATACTATATCCCTCTTTATACTTTATCTTTATCCTAAATATCACAAAGGGCAAACCGGGAGTAGGAGATGGGTTGACGTGTGTAAGTTAGGGAGTGTCATGCTAATAAAAACAGCTTATGGCAGAGGCTGGCAAAGCCATCATTAATAAGCTACATGTTTTTAAGGTATGTAAAGCATGTGAATACAGGAGACAAGCAGTGCCTTTTATGTTATCTTATTTTATTTGGCAAGGGTTTGGATTTGAAAAGGAAGAACTGTCTGGGGATTGTTTTCAACCTACAGGAATTTGAAAATTGAGGTGGCATGCAGATCGGGATAGTATGTTTTTCCTCTATGGGTTATGTCTTCATCAAATGGAAGCCGGTGGTCCACAGAGAATTCGCGTGCCCCAGTGCCCACAGCCCTATTCTTTAGGAATCTGCAAACATCCTGGGTCACCCAATGGAGAGGTTGTGAGCAATTAACACAAGCTGGGCCAATTTCCCCTTCCATTGGTATGCAGAATGATTACCTAGGGGCTGGGTAAACAGCTCTGGGAGCTCTGTTCAGAAGGAACTTTTCTCTTTTCAAATTCTTTCCTTAAAAAAAAAAAATGTACTCCCTACACCCTGTCCATGCGGGGCAGGCAAAGACACTGCCCCCCACCCCCACCCCATGTGCCCTGCATTCTCTACAGAAAGGCAGGGCGATGCCTGCTAATGGGGATGGGGGACTTCTTCCTAAAAATTCCAAACGAGCTTTTCTTGTGCTAAATGTGAATTTGATGGTCAGTGAGGTTCGGGAAGGAGTACAGCCAGAACCCTCCTTGGAAGCCAGGGCGGTGAGCGTCAGTCGCCTCACGTCCTTTGGACCTAGGGTCGGGAGAGACGGGTCCCTGTAAAAGGCCATTGTGTTTGGTAGAGGTTGCAGTGAAGAGGAGGATGGCAAGATGGGTAAACTCAAAGGCTGGACAATAGGCTCCAGCATACGAGTGTTGGGAGGGAGGATGATGTGGGACTGGCAGTGCTTCCTCTTGTTGTCCACAGGGTTCCTCAGAGTCGGCACCAAGCCCCGTACCTAACGCCACTCGGAAGAAAGGAGACGGTAGTGGCTCAGTGGCCGAATGCTTACCTTCCCCAAGGGAAACTCTGGTTTGACTCCCAGCCAATGCTCCTCTCCTCTGGAGGCTGGCCGTCTGAGGGTGGTGTGGTGGCTTGTGTGTTATCGTGCTGAACAGCTTGTGGTGGAGCTTCTGGCCTCCAATGAACTAGCCAGAAAGGTGATCCACTTCCAAGAGCTCAGCCCACGAAAACCCTCAGGATCCCAAAGATCCTAGCCCTGGGGCAGTACAGGGCAGCCTTCTGCCCCACTGTGTGCAGGGTGGACCATTGGCACCTGTCATTGGATTAAATCTGAGGTGGACCATTGGCACTGGCCATTGGATGAACCCTGAGATGAGACCCTACTGAAGCCGGTGTCATCACAAAAAAGGGTTCATGTGTTGGTCTAACCATCAGGCATTTAAAAAGTAGCAATTGTGTATTCGAAAGATTCTAAAGTAATTTCTCCCAAAGTTCCAAAATGATCTCTTTAGTCTAAAGCTGTGGTCAAGGGAACTGTAAAAACATCAGTTAGATGAATATAAAATTTAACTATTTTTCCAGTAGTTGAGGGTAAAGGGATTTGTGAGGGTCCAGTCCCATCACCTCTTCATTTGTTCCGTGACATGATTTTAACCTTGACTTTGCTAAATAATCTTTAAACAGGACAGCCAGTGACAGTGGCCATTAGGTTGATGTCATTTGTCATCATCAGTGTAGGCTTGCCTCCTGACCGGGGGAGGTTGTTAAATAACTGTAGTCTTCAGCCAACAAGACCAAACTGACATGCATATTTTCTTTGTGATTTTTCATGTGTCAAGATGTCAGCTGGAGGAAGGACCTGGACCCCTTGAGAGGGGTCAGAGGCCTGGAGTCAGTGTCTGACTCCAGGAGGTTAGGAATGCCATATCCCTGGATGACTGTGTGCCCAAGCAGGGGAAAGTCTGCTGAGAGTGAATTAGGCTGAGGTAGGAGCGGATATGACTCACTCAGAACAAGGGAGAAGCCTTGGTAGTCCAGGGATTCACAGTCTGGTTTCTTTAAGGTCAGTGGTTCAGGACTCTACTCTGGCTGACAAAGAGCAGGTGATCTGCTCCTATAAAGATGAACAACAAAAACAGGAAAAAACGAGTCTAACTCGTAGCGATCCCAGAAGAATTAAAGACCTGTGCATTGGGTTTCTAAAGACTGAAGTCTTTCTGGATACACCCTGCTACATCTTTCTCCAGTGGAGCTGCTGGAGGGGCGGAGCGCTGAACTACTCCCCTTTTGGTTGCAGTTGAGCGCTTAATCATTGCA
>PVJH01046472.1:0-11827 GCA_004026705.1 Nesogale talazaci | reverse complement strand
CCTTAGGATGGGAGGGCCACACACACAAAGAAGCACCATCAGGCTGTGACCTGATTGACAGGCTAGACTCCAGCCCTACACTTTATTTAGCAAGTTGACATCAAATTATGTAACTACCCCAGAGGGTTTCCCAGACAGTAAATCTTCACGGGAACAGATAGCCTCATCTGTTCCCCAAGGAGTGGCTAATGGGTTTGCCAACCCACTCTTGGCTAGCAGTCAAACATGTACCAGACAGTACCACCCCCAAACTCATAGCTATTGAGCCGATCTGGCTCATAGGCGCCCTATAAGAGTCAAGATGCCCCTTTGGGTTTCTGAGACTGTCGATTCTGATGGGAGTAGAAATGCAAGACATTCTCTTACAGAAAAAGCGGGCGGGCTGAAACTGCCAACCTTATGGTTGGCAGCCCCCTGTGCCACCAGTGCTCCCGACAATATCATCCTACCTGGCATAGTCACACAACTACAAAATCCAGTGAGTGGGAATTCTGTGCCTGGCTCTCAGCAGCAGCAGCAATATAATGAAGCTCTTGTCAGATCAGCCTGATGGAGAGTTACAGGCATGGTGGGAGGGAAAGGAAGCTGTAGGAGGTCCTTACAGACTTGTTGGGAGTCAATTGCTTTTCTGAATGATTTAGGAGCCCCCTCAAAAGCAGGGTGACTTCCTACAGCTCTGTAAGGATGAATTCCTGTTCATAAAGCTGAATGAGCCAGCTGAATGAAGTAATCTCTAGGCAAGAGATCTCTCCACCTATGGGGTTTGACTCAGCACTGGCATTGTAGAGTCGACCTACAGTGCAGAATGTGCAGCGTCCTCCCCACAGCAGCTGCAACTACAGAATGACAGGGTCAAGGCTAAAATAAGAGTCTTGGGGGAGGAGGGAGGGGGAAAAAGAGTCTTGGTGCCTGCCCTCCTTGCAGTGAAGATTCTAATGCCTGTGTCAAGATGCAAGTCCATTAGATCGTGTAATTATAAGACATGGGTTGCAAATCTCTGTCCACTGCATTAATGCAGTAATGGTGTTCTTTGTGGAAGACTTCTGGACTAACTTTTACACAGTTCATTCATATGCAGAAAACATAATTTTTCAAATTAAAAAAAAAAGTCTAAAGGCAAAAGGAAATATGGTACGGAAGAAGCTTTTGCAATCATCTCAAAGAGAGCAGATGAAGCCTGTGTTTGGGCAGAAGTCGTGAGGATGAGAGACCATTCTAGATAGACAGGAGAAAGAGTGGAGATATAAAATCGAATGTGGGATAAAGGGAGTAAGAGCCATCAAGAGGGTGAAATAAGTGGCTTAGTGTGCTCAGACAGACTTCCTGATAGACACTCTTGGAGATCTCCCCAAACTGAGCCCAGATACACACACACACACACACACACACACACACACAGACACTCTAGCATAAAAGGTGAAAGCCTAGCTCTGTCTCTCTTGATGATTGTGATTATGCCATGCAAACCTCCTCTGTGGAGATCTCAGCCAAGCTAAAGCAAAGATCCCTTCTGTAGCTCCAGCTTCCTTGCTTTCTCACTGCTATGACAAATCTTGATCCTTTGTTCTCTGCTGCCAAGAAAAACACTCCTGAAATAAGGAAGCAGATAGTATTGGCCAAAAGCCAGCCTGGCCAAAAGGAAGGGGGGGGGGAGGGAGAAGCAAACTTTTGTTATACTTGCCCCATTGTGGTGATCAAGTTCCATTCTCATGTCCTTATGAAAACCTCCATGAACCCATAGACATGGACAGAGACTTACACTCACATGGAAACATAAACAGAGAGACTTCCAACATGCAAGACAAGACACACCAATACACGCAGAGGCTTTCTCCCCTATAGACACAAACAAATACAAGTAGAAGGAAAGAACACATAAAATTAGACCCAGCCACTCACACGCAGCAGTCAGCATTCACTGACAGATGCACACAAGACCCACACTCTTTCACAGCAAAACACTTGGAATCATTATTTTCAAAATGATAAAATAACTTTAGTGTCAATTTTCTGGATTTTTTTATTTTAAAAAACTAATCATGTTGCTGAAATGTCCTGCCTCCAACAATCAAACATCTTGTATGAGGAGGCTCTGAAACATTTATGGAAAAATGAAATCAAAAGATAATGAAGTTTTCCTTTGAACTTTTGAAGGCCCCCTTGTATTTGCATGGCATATTAGACATTTCCAATAAAAAGTCACAAATGTGATCTCTTTAAATCCTTAAAGTCGTCAAAGATTGGTGTCTGTCGTTTATGCTTGCTCAGTTTGTGGTTTTGCTTTGTGGTGGAGTGGTTTGGTTTTCATTTCCAAATGCATTTTTTGCTCCATGCTGACCCTGCCTGGCCCGGTGCCATCTTCTTCCTAATCGTGGTCACAGCCACTGGGTCCATCCATCTTTTCCAGGGCCTGACGCACTTTCACTGCCCCTCCCCGTTACCAAGCACGATGTCCTTTTCCAGGACCAGGTCAAAGGAGCTGAGACAGTCTCGCCATCTTCACGTCTAAGGAGCGTTCTGGCTGCACCGCTTCCAGGACAGATTTGCCTGTGCTTCTGGCAGTCCGGGCTCCTTTCACCGCACACTGCATCAGCGCCGTGCTTCAAAGAGGTCAGCCCCCCGCAGTGCCATGGCCGGAGTCAGGCGCACCACATCTTAGTCCTCAACATTGTAAAGAGGCCTAGTTTGTGTAGTTTGTCAATAAGAACACTGACGTCTCGTTTTATTTATTGGATGTCATTTAGTTATTTTAATAAGTAGGCACACCTATGTTATGTTTATTGTCTACTGTGAGTAATGGAACGGAGGTCCCACACAGACAAGTGATGGACAGAGCTGAGATCAGAATGCTGAACGTCAGTAGCATCGTCAAACCAGCCTCCCCTCCACTTCGTCATCATCTCTGTTTGGGCCAGAGAGGAGCCTTGAGCTCCTAGCTAGACTACTAGCTCACTCCCTCACAGGGCGAGAGGCTCTCCATTTGTCTACCAGACACCCAGGCTGCGTGATCAAGCCCAGCGCTGCCCAGCAAGAGTCGAGGGGATGGAACGGAGACTCAATAGAGTATCTGGAAAGCGCTTGCAAAGTCTGGAGGCACATGCTTACGCATTCAGCACCCAGATAGCACATGTTTCCTCTCATCTCTCCTTTGTAAGAATTAACAAAAAGTCTGTGCTGCAGTTAGCAGCGACTAAATAAATAAAATTAGATCTCTTTTTTGAACTTTGTATGGAATTGATCTTTTGCTCACCTGCTGATGCATGAAAGCAAAGGAGGACATGCAAATGAGGGCCGAGTCCAAAGTTAGGAAGCATAGAATCTGGGGCTACTTCTGATCCTCACACAGGAGTGTTGTAAAAGACAGACTTAGGCTCAAATCCTTCATTTGTGATTTTAAGCAAATGATAGTAATGGTCACCTTGTATGGGCAAACTAAATGCCAACAGACAAGTGCAGTAAGCAAAACTTTGCCTGGGTATGGTATCAAAAGAAATCATAGGGATTGCATTAAACTTCTATGTCCTACAAGTTGTCAAACTCAAGGGTGTTTTGAAACATGAAGCACGCCAACCAGCACATGCCTGACCAGCATGCTGTCAATGTGAGACTTCTTAGCTATCCCATAAGATGATCACAAGAAGTAAGTGAGACAGTGCGTGTCTGATGCTTTGTGTGGAAGAGATGCCAGACAAAATGAGTATGCCACCCTGAAGGTTTTTCACCCAGGGTGAAAAACTCAGGTGGAGAGGCTGCATACGGAGAGGTGCAGATTATCAAAGAATACGATGAGTCCACTCTTATGAAGTTCAAGAACCTAGATCTAATATGGTGAGCACAATCAGAGTAGTGCTTAACCAGGAGGAAGCAGGGGAAATGATCATGAGGAGTGATAAGGAAACTTTATACGACATAGAGAATGGCCTACATCACCTGCTAAGTTCAGCTACAAGTCTGTAAAAAGATAGAAAATTACACTGAGCTGTGCATAAAAGCTTTGCGGACTTTATTTCCTGTTATACCTCAGTCAAAATGAGAAAAAAAACATTAAAGTCATTCACACTTCATTAATTACTAAATAAATGGTTATTGTAGCTGCTGCTATCATTATTACATTTATTGTTGTCATTGCGATTATTTTTATTAGGCTACAAAGTAAGTAAACCAATCATGTGAGCAACAAGAATTCAGTGAGTCTCCCCGCCAAGGCTGGGGGCTTGTGAGAGATTATATTTTCCAAAAATGACCACATGCTCTGCCTGCAATGTGGTTTTCACTGCTTCCACAAAAAGGTGACTCCACCTCTGCCTCATTCCCCACCCCCCAAGATCTAGACTAGACGTTCAAAGACTCCCACAAACATAGTAAGGCAAGTTGGTAATGAATCTTACCAACCAGTCAGAAGCCCAGATACCCTGGAGGTGCTATGGTACAGAAGTCAGGGAGAGAGGGTACATAGAGAGAGGTGCTTGAGGGTCCCTGGCTTCCCCAGACCCTGTCCATTTCAAGATTCACAGGCAAGGTCCCAGACACCTGTGTCAAGAAGCCTTTAAGACAATCCAGATAGCTTCTGGCTGCAACGCCCTGAGAGACCTTGGGCCACAACTGACCTGCAGTTCTGCAGTTCCCATCCCAAAATAGATGGGTGTGGGGAAGAAAAAAAATACTGCTATTTAGAGACATTGGATTTTGGGGTGACTTGCTACATCGCAATTGATAGTGTGTTGTTATAGATTGAATTGTGCCCCCTAAATTATGTATTAAAATCCTAATCCCTATACCAGTGGATGTGATCCTGTTTGGACATAGAATTTTTTTCACTTGTTATGTTAATGAGATGGTATTCAGAGTAGGGTAACTCTTACATCTAATCCCTTCTGAGTTACAAACAGAAGAATACAATACACCTGAAAACACACACCGAAGGAAGACAGAGGCCAAGGAATTCCAGGGATCTCCAGCAGGAACCAGAAATGGGCAGAGAGGTTTACAGATGACATCAAGGCAGCCAAAATCCTCATGTGGACTTTTAACCTCTGAAAACGCAAAGACAACCACAGCCATTGAACCCACTGCCACTCATCTACAACCTTGCCTGAAGAACTCTGCCTGGCACTTTTAAGGCAGTAAATCTCTGTGGGGAAAAAAATAGCCTCATCTTCCTCCCATCAGAGGCTGGGGGGTTCGAACAGCTGATGCAATGATGAGCAGCCCAGCATTTAGCTCACAATACCATCAGGACTCCCTCTGACCTCCAGGTTCCTGAGAAAGGTCTATTCTAGCCTTTAAAGCCACTTACTGGCTTGTGATAGTTTACTAACAGCAGCACTCAGTATCTGAGATGTCAGTAGGGTACAAAAAGGAGAGTCCTGTGTATTGATTGGTCACAAGGACCTTGCACCAGAGTCAGAAGAAAATACATGGAGCACCCCCCAAAAATAGGAATTTTACTTTTTCAAACTATGTTTTTAAATTTGTTTTTTAACCAAACAACCTTCCAAATATTTTCCATTATACTTAATACATTTGTTATATCTGTGATTCCATTCTTGGAAACATTTTTCAAACTCATCTGTTTGGATGGCTGACAGCACCTCCTCCATGTTTGTTTTTGTTTGTTTGTTTGTTTGTTTCATCTCTAAGTCTTCAAATCTCTGTCCTTTCATGTCCCTCTTCATTTGTGGAAGCAGAAAGAAGTGGCAGGGAGCAAGGTCAAATGAGGAAGGTGCATGGGGCAAGAGAAGGATGCTGCTTTTGCCAAACACTGGCGCACTAGGATGGCTGCATCAGCAGGTGCATTGTCATGATAGCAAAACCAGTCCTCCCTCTGCCAAAATTCAGGCCTTTCTCTGTCACACACTTTTATGCAATCTTTTCAGAACCCCTAAATAGAAAACTGGGTTAGCAGTCTGGTGGAACAAACTCCCAATGCACTATCCTGCCTCACATAAAAAAAAAAAAAAAAAAGAGCATCAGTTTTGCAGGGTAACCACTCAGATGTAAACATAGGAGACACATGGTTTGGGACAGCTGGGAGGGTCACTTGGTCAGCATGGTAGAGGGAAGCTTCTCTCCTGGCGAAGTGTGAGTGTCTGAATCAGAAGGCGAGGGGGTGCTCAGGAGTGGGGAGACTTTGGCCATCTGAGAGAGGATTTTCCTTGAATGCTGAATCTCTTGAGGTAAATAGAAAAGAGGTCCTTCTATTGACAAAACTCTTTTACAACCGCTCCGCCACCTGATGGTGAGGGTAGTTCTCCTAGCACACGGGCCACACTAAGGGCACACCAGGCAGAGACTGTGGTTGTACAACTGAGTGTATTAAAAACCACTGGGTGAGCCTTTTGAAAATGACTCTTCATAGTACATCATATGGATTTCACTTCAATAAAAAGAAGGGGGGGGAAACTGAGAGTGTCCCGGTGTGTATGTAGTCGACAGATCCAGGACCTGGGAGCTTTGTGGCCCCTGAATGACTCCTGGAAGTTCAAAGTCATCATTGGCAGCCAATGGAATCCAAAGAACCTCCAGGGCGGGCCATGAACACACATTATGGACTCACATGGAAGGGGAATACAGGCCAATTGCTCTGAGGTGGACACTCAATGCTGAATAGCAGACCTTGGCTGCCTGGAATCTGTCTTTCACAGCAACTGAACCCTGTGCTGCAGTCAGCTGACCCTGAGCTAAAAACATCACCGCCAGGGTGAATCTCCCCGCTGTGTGACCATGAGCCTCCTCCGAATCAGACCGGCTGCCCACTAAGGCTTATGTATTTCTGACATTGCAGAATTCGCGAGAACTTTGCGAGATTTTCCCCATTGGCATATGAACCCCAGACCATGCCCATCACACGTCTCCAGCTGCACGATCCCTGCCATGCAGGAAATTGTAGGCAGTAACTTATCCGAACTTCCTACCACGGACGGGACTTGCTCGATGCACGTTGCTAAACGAGCTCTAATAAAAGATTCATCAGACGAAGGTTGCTGCCTGCTTCCCCAGCCCTTGGACACATGCTCCGCTCTCTGCCAAACGCCACTGGAGAGAAGGCCTCCCTGGGACGGCAGCTGTGATCAAGAGGAATTGCAGAGAGCCAGGTAGGAGGTCTGGTACAAAAGCAATCATGCCATCAAATAAAACAGAATGGCATAAAGCAAAATAGAACGAAATCACGCCATCAAATAAAACGGAATGGCATAAAATAAGACACAGAGACAGCCTCAAATGTCCAAGCAAGAATAATGTCAGAAGACATTCAGCCCAACATACCCCCTGGGTGAGTATACAAAAGGAGGAAGGAGAAAGCGTGGAGGGTCTGTTTGCCCAGCGCCATCCTGCCAGTCCTGCGTGACTGACGCAGCCCGGGCCATGGGGCAATGGTGGTCACCTTGGGAAAGCAGTCAGATGAAGTAGGATCTGGAAATTGACCTCCACCACTGATATGACCTCATCTCAACCAATTCCATCTACAGTGACACTGTTTCCAAATAAGGCCGTGTTCAGATGTTCTGGGACTGACTGTGATCCAATCCAGGACATCCAATGACATCAACCTCTGCAGCAGCACATGGGACCAGATATGGTTAGAAATTCAGATCACAGAACTAAAGACTTTGTTATCTGAAGGCTATATTTTGATTCCCCAAAGGAGGGATGTCTAAAAGCTTTGGGGAGTAAAGCATCAGCTCTGGTCAGTGTGGTGGGAATGAGTTCGAAAGCTGGCATAGGAAGCAGAGATGGTCTGCAGAAGACGTAGAATCAGGATGGGGAGCTGGATGGAGCTCAAGTGACTTCTGTCTAAGGTAAGTTACTCTGGGGGACAAGGGTGGCAACTAACACCTTCACGCACTCTGAAGAGGCACCATGTATGTGCCCTCGATGTGTGCACAGGGCTGAGCAGATTAACCATTGGTGCATGAACCACTTTGGACTCAGTGCTCAGAGATCTCTGTGGTAGTCTTTACCAACTCCTAGAAAAACAATGCCTTTGGAGACCTTTCAGGAAGACCAGTCTGCAGGCACTTAGTCAGTATGGTCACTATGACAGTCAGCATGGACAGACTCCAATACCAGATTTCCTCTGCTCCCAGAGAAGAGAGAAAGAGCTTCTTCCTGCTCAAGTGTCTGAGTCCATCCTTACCCTTTCCACTCCCCTTCTCACTTAGTGAGAGGCAGCCCCAAGGCACCAACTCGCACGTCTTGCCACTCAGTTCACTGCTCTTTCCACTGTGACATGAAGAAGCGGAGTTCAAGTCTGAGTTTACAACAAAATACCAGCTCTCTATCAAGTAAGAGTGGAACATCCAACACAAATCACCCTGTCTCCTGCCTCAGGTCCACAGGCCTCCCAATTTCTTCCACCCTGGGGCCAAACGCACACTCTTGTGTCCACCTCTGCTGACTATCAGCATCTGGGGAGAAGGTGTGAGAACAGAACCAGGAGACACGAGTTCCGGAAAGCAGAGTGGCTGAAGCTGAGAGGGGATGCAACCTTGGACATGGCCTGGCTGCAGGGTTGCACAGTGGATGCTTCGCCCTCTCCCAGGGTTTCACAAGACCCACATACATTGCGGTTTCTGCCTGCCCATACTGATCACCTATGAGACCATCACCAGACCCTGCTCCCACCTGACTTTGCCTCTTGCTACCGTTTCCTCTCCGACCTCATCCCCTAGCACCCTGAGCCTGACTCAGACTCTGGGGAACTTTGCTTTGTGCAGGACTCTGGCTTCAGACCCTCACCTCACTCCTGTGCAGCATGGTCCTGCAGACTCCAGGTTCCTGGCAGCCCATCTCATCCCAACCCTGATGACACAACCCAAATGTCAGCCTCTTGGCTGTGTGCATGCAAACTTATGACTTACCAGGAAGATTCTTAGTCTTACCAAGGCAGTGGATGCGAGCTTCAGGACAATGATGCCAACCCAGCCCGTTCTACCAGAGGGTGGTTACCATCATGTTTCAGAAAAGGCTGCCATGGGTCTTGGCACAGAGCTGAGCAGCTTATACAGCTGGTGTGGCAGTGTTAGACCTTGTCTAACTTCACAAGGGGGGTGGAGGAGAGAGCATCAACATCCAAATGGGCTCAAGGTTGATTCCTAGGAAGTAGGGGTCAGACAACGCCTGTTTGGCAAACTTTTGTACCAAATTGTGATATCTGCCATTCCTCCTCCAGCACTCTCTACTTCTCTGTTGGATTTGATCGCTCATCACAATGGCCACACAGAATGCACGGATAACACTCTATGAATGTCTGGGGTCTGTGAAGAAAATCACAGGATCAGGAGCTGTATAGACAAAGTTGATCTTCCCCTGGGCCGATCTCTTCCTCAGCTCCTGACTGCCCTTGACCCACTGCAAGCAGGTCTCTCTCAGTCCTGCTTCCTTGCACTTGGTCCTGGCTTCTTCCCTCCTCAGTCAAGTGTTAAGAAACCCTTCTGCTCCCTCAGTAAGCGCCTATAACCACCCCCTGCCCCATCTCATGTGTGTCTGCTAGCTCAACTGCTGCCATACCTCTGTCACACTTACCGCCGCTTCCCACCATCACTGATGTGATATCTATCTCTCTTTTTCTTTCTTTCCCTCCCAGGGACCAGAAGGTTTTCCGTAGAGAGACTGTGGTTCCAAAGCACATGGCCCCCACCTGCCTCTTCTTTCTTGGGTGTGGTCTGCCCCCCTCTCGAGCCTCTAGGAATGGCTTCCTTGGAAGCTTGGTAGAATGATGAGATGGACCGATTTCCCAATTAGGGTAATATACACCTTATTTGCATGGTCCCATTTCGACAAAGTTTCACCTTATTTGCATGATTAGCAAGCTGTCCGACACACACACACGCAGGCATGCACACCTCCCCGTGTGTATAAGAACCTTATCTCATCATCCCACCCAATCACAGTGTGGAAGTTGCAAGAGTGCGCATGGCTAACACGGCCACATTATGTAATTGGAGGCACCACGGCCTTGCCATGTGGTCCTCGCACAGACCACATGCCCGGGCCTCTCCTGCCCACCGCATCCCTCACCAGCCATTACATTCTCCTCTAATGAGCCCTTTCCCTTACTGCTGGCCACAATAGAGACAGGAGGGAAGGCAGAAGCTGTTTTCTGGGTAGTCAATGCTTCTTTTCCAGCCCACACTACTGATCACAGACCTGGATTGCTCGCTCCGTCACAAGGAAACCCATCCCAGGGCCCGGTTGCTCTCTGTGCCTCTGAAAAGCAAACCTCAGCTGTCTCACTGAACAATACTGGTCTTGGCACCACCAGGCCAGCCAGGCTCCTCACCCCAGCCCACCGCCAGTTTCCGCGTCCCAACTTGGGGAATAAAATACAATCTGAATCCATGTAAGAGACTCGTGTATCGTGTACTTGACAGACGGCACACCAAGCAGCATGCTGAGACCTTTTAAAAGCCACATTATGCTCAGCACATTACTATGTCCTTCCCTCGGCCATCGAGGTTCCTATCCATCCATCCATCATTGCATGTATTCCAGGCTCCTGAAGAATTAGTACCATATAGGTCAGAGCTCATGAGCTGCAACACCACCTTCTGGGCCCACCAGGGCAGCCACGTTGGCATCTGTGTCCCTCCTGCCCTGATCAAAGAGCCTGAGAGTATCTTTGGGGATGGACCCTGGGCTGGAGGTTGTTCTGAATAGGACTGGGGGGACTCGGGACTTCTGTGGGTGGGCTTGATCCCAGAGTGCTTAGGGTGGAGTGTTGGCCTCTGGGGTTCATGTGGGGAAGCCATAGAACTGTGAAAGAACGTGGTTTGGAAAGCAGACCTGTATTGGACCTCACTTTAGCCACTTACTGCTGTGTGCCCTGAGGCAAGGTTCCTGGGAGCTATGGGTTATGAGGGCCTCCAGAGATGCTACACCACGGAGGATCCAACTGCAAGTCAAGCTGGATATCAAACATGGAGAGATTTTAAGGAGGGCGGTGAAAGAAACTGTGAGCATGCACGTCCAAAGCTAAGACTGAGCCCAATCTGGAGAACAGAAATCCAAATCTCAAGATGTGGCATCCAGACCAGCACAGGTTCAGCCCTCAGTCCTGGTATCCATGCCTCCAGAGGTCCGATGGGGGCCCTTCGGTTTGGAGAGAGGTCTAACTGGGTTTGTTTGTAAGCTCACAAGGAACAGAGCCAAGGGTTAAGGTATGGACTTGGCACCAGAGTCAATCAAAGGCACTGCCATCGAGTCAAGTCTGATTCAGGGTGACCTCCTAAGGCAGGCTAGAGCTGCCCCAGTGGGTTTCCTGTAAAGCAGAAAGCTTCACCTGTCTCCCATGGAGTAGCTGGTGGTTTGAACAGCCAACCTTGCAGTTGCCTAGGACTAAATTCTGTCTCTGACCATAATTGTGTGTCCCTTAACCTTTGAACTTCAGATGCCTGACCTGTCAAACGTGACTTTTCACCCAGCACTGTTAAGATCGGTGAGTTAACACAGAGAGATGCCAGGCACCTTCTGTTACTGGTGTTAGTTTGCCATCTGACTTCCAGCAACCCTGTGTAACAGGATAAACCACTGACCAATTATGGGGCATCCTTGTAATTATCGTTGTGCTTGAACTTCTTGCAGCCACTGTGTCAATCCATCTCATTGAAGGTTTTCCTTTTTTGCTGGTCCTTAATGTACCAAGAATGATGTCCTTTTCCAAGCTGAGCTCAGGAGGCTTGTTGGAGTAGTGGGTTACGAGCTGGACTGCCAGGCCCAGGCTGAGCTCACCTGGTAATATCACCAAAGTACATAAGATGAAGTCCTGCCATCCTCACACCTAAGGAGCATTCTGGCTGTACTTCCTCCAAGACAAGTTGATTTGTCC
>PVJH01046471.1:0-11795 GCA_004026705.1 Nesogale talazaci | reverse complement strand
AGTGCCTCCATGAATTTGTTTCTTTAGTCTACCCAGACTAGCATACAGCACAAGCTGAAGATTCCATATAATCCCAACAAAATTCCAACAGCCTTCTTTACAGAAATGAAAAAAAAAAAGTCCTTAACTTGATATGGAAGGCCAAGAGGTCCCAACTGGCTAGCACAACAACAGACAAGAACCATGTAGCAGGACACACGCATCCTGGTTTTAGAACATGTTACACAGCTCCAGAATTCCAAGATGCTTGTATGGGTGCAATGCCACACACGCAGACCAACAGAACAGAAGAGAGCCCATATTGCTGAGGAGCGTCCATGAGTTGGTGGAAAGTTTGAGTTGAAAGATAACAAAATGTTTCCACAGACCTTTTGATGCACCCGTGCAAACCCGCATATGCTGACAGGGGTACCCAGTCGGTCTGCTGGGAAGACAAGCGTCCCTTTGATAGATGGTGCTGAGAAAGCGATATTTCCCCATGCAGACATAGAACTAGGACCCATATCTCCCATCACACCCAAACCAAGTCCAAAATGGTCTCAGTGCCTACATGTGCAACTAAAACCATGAAACTCTTAGATGAAAACTCAGGGGCCATGCTGTTGGATCTAGACTTAAGCAATGACTTATCTAATCGCAAAACCACAAACAGTAAAAGGCAAAAAAAAAATGAATAAATGGGGCCTCATAATTTTTTTTAATTTGTCATATAAGCTTAACCAAAAAAGTTCAGACAAGCTACCAGCTGGGTGCATATTTACATAAATCATATTTCCGACAAGAGTCTACTTGCCAAAAATATCTCTACAGTAACTTCTACCATTTGATGGCAAAAAGACAATAAGCCAGTCATAAAATGGGCAAAGAACTTGAACAGACATTTCACCGAAGAGGACATTCGAATGACCACCAGCCACATTAAGGTGCGCAATGTCCCAGACAGCAGAACGATACAAATCAAAATCACAATGAGATGCCATTCCATTCCTGCTAGTATGGCTAAGCTAAAAAAAAATAATAAGTAATAAATGGCGAGAATGTGGAGAAATTAGAATGTAAAGTAGTATGGCCATTGTGGAAATGGTGTTGCAATTCATTAAAAAACTAAAAACAGAACAACCAGGGGACCCAGCAATTCTACTCCTAGAATATACATACACCCAGAAAGTTTGAAGACAAGGACTCTAGAGATTTGAACATCAATGCTCATTTGAGCATTAGTCACAAGAGCCCAACCTAAATACCCATCAACAGATGGATTAAACAGCATGTACGTGCACACATACAATGGAGAATACCATCAGTCAGTAGGAGAAAGGAAGTCTTGATACATGCTACCATATGGATGAAGTTTGAACACATTATGCTGATGAAATAAACTGATCAAAAACAAATTGTGTAGGTCTCACTTAGATAAAAAGACAAGAAAAGGTAAATGTATAGAGACCAAATGTATGACCAAAGTTTAATACCATGGGCAAGCGGGAGAGGGAAAACAGGGATTAATGATGATGGAAATACCTTATTAAAGGTAGTTTTTCATAGCTAGTGGTTTTAAGTTTTGTCATGAAGTTGTGTACCAGTAAAAAAAAGTTGACATTGGGCTGAGAGGGAAAACAGGGATTAATGATGATGGAAATACCTTATTAAAGGTAGTTTTTCATAGCTAGTGGTTTTAAGTTTTGTCATGAAGTTGTGTACCAGTAAAAAAAGTTGACATTGGGCTGAGCCCTGGTGGCATAGTGGTTGTGTGTGGGACTGCGGGCCACAGGGATGGAGGTTCGATTCCAGCTCCACAGAGCAAAGGCTGGGCCTCCTACTCCCACCACCTGAGGGCAGTGATGCCAAAAAAAAAAAAAGTTGACATTGTGTTCTAGATATATTTACGAAGGTAAAAACCAATCGCTGGTGAAGGTGTTCAAGTACAGAAAAAGAGAAAAACCTTATGGGATTTAGTTCCTTGGAGGTTTAAGGTCAGGGGTTCTTGAAACATCACAGTTAATTAGCCTAATTAGTTTAGTGCTTCTGTTCTACATCCTCATTCATTATGTGATGCCTGGGGTCTTAAAACTTGTAAACAGCTGCCTAAGGCACAACAATTGGTCTCTAATTACCTAAAGCAACAGATGAAGAAGGAAAGCCAAGAACAAGAGGCGGCTAGGGAGTGTGCTGCTAGAATCTGCCTCCTTAAAAAATGACCTCCTTTTGTCGTGAGACAAAAAGAACCCCATGGTGCCTGAAAGACTCCACAGGACCATTCTCAAGAACAGGGTGGCATGGAGAACAGAATTTCAAATTCTCACAGTTCAGCATGTGAGCTACTAAAAATTGATCTACCGACTACCAAAAAATGCAAAGCATATATTCTTACCTATTGATTTATTACATTTATTCATAAATGCATTGAGACTCCCTTATATGTACAATGTATATGTCCCTTGCATAACCGTATGAGTCGATATTGCACAATACAACACAATTAACTCTGTACATTTTTTGTCATTACCTGATGGCTTGCACTGAATGGAATGAATCAGGGATGCATAGTCCGGACAGTGGCTGCTGACAACCAGCCTCAAGCACACTTCCAAGTTTGATCCTCAGTCACAGTGGAACGACACTTGGACTTCGTGATCTTTCTGTGGGAAAAGGCTGACTCACATAAATAAGGAGAGCTGAATTATGCAGTCAAGGAGGCAGCACATTTTCTCATGTTTGGGTACTTTCCCGCTTCAATTAAGTTCCAGAACTGTTCATATGCATGCTTTGGACTTCAGCTGAATGTCGGCTTGTAGTGTGACAATTTCCCTTTCCATATGAAAGTGATACACTTTTGTCTTCTTACATGGTCCAGCTCCCCCACTCATCTTAATACCCTTCCTTATGTTTACGAGGAAAGAAAAACCAAGATCTCAAAATTGGCGATAACTTAGCTTATCTTTTTGCTGCACTTAGTGCAGTAGTTTGCGCATGCATTTGACACCTAAGATTGCATCTGATTGACTGTGCTGATTATTTTTAATGCCTTGCAATCAATCCACACTACATTCGCAATCAACGAGCAGATCGCGATCGACAGACATACTGAGCACCCCTGACATAAACCCTCCTGACATAAAACCTAAACTTTCTGGAGCTATGGGAGGTGGATGACTCTCCAAAGCTATTGCCTGGAGACCATATCTTTAAGGCTTAACCAAAAACACCCCTTGCAGTCATCTTAAAACTAAAACACAGTTTAGCTTCGCTGGGAAAAAGTCTGCCTGAAGCGTTATGCTCTTTTAAGGACTATCCATAAAACGATGCTTTAACTGACACTAACTACGCAAGAGATGGGAACGTTGAGGGAGGAACAACTCAGAAGAGGGCGGGAGGATGGTGGCACACCTTGAAAAAGAGGATCAGCGTCGCAGGATTGTACATGCAGGAACCGCAGCTGTGCTTGTTCTCAACGACAAAAATAAATAAAAGTGGAGGGACAGAAACGCCCCTTGCTCTGGCTAGCCTCACGAAAGTCAATCAGTTCTTTCATTTCTCTTCTTTCTCTTTCCATCCATTTCTGTAAGCTCATGCTCACATTACGGCCACAGACATATGTATTTCTCTGAGGTATCCAAGTTAAGGACGATTAAGAAACCCAGTCATGCAACATTTTTCCACAAAATGTTGCAGCGTGTGGTCAAACCTAAACAATGTGCAGAGACATAGAAGGGGACAGTGGTGAGGAGCACAGGGGTGAGAGCTTGGGGGCCTGTCTCTGCACGGAAATCTCATTCCAATCTCCAGCCAAATGCTTCCCAACCGCTGGGCTCGAGGCAGAGACCTGTCTCCACTGCTTGCTGCGAGCATCAAAGCAGAGCCCACTTGCTCATTTTTCATGAGGTTTGCTCCATTGCTAACCGTGAAAGCGCCTCTTCACTCTCATCCCCACAGGCGCTGGGCTCCAAAGTTAACACTGGAGAATTCCAAAGACTTGTCACCTCCAATTCATCCACACACAGTCCTGGATTCTAAACATTCTTACACTTAATAAAAGCAGGAATGGAGCGAGTGAGGAAAACGTTGTTTTGTAGAAATTTTCTTGACAGCGTTTTAAACCCCAAAGACAGTATCTGGTCCCGGATCCTCCCAGACCAATGCTGGGGTGGGAAAGAAGGTCTCTGAGGTGTCAGATGTGGTCTGAAGCTGTGGCCAGTGTGCCCAACACCTACATGCACACATCTCCTTCTTCTCTGAGGAAGAGGGGAGAGAATCTTGAAGAGAAAAAAGACCGCAGACAATTGATGTGAAGAAATGGTTTGGGTTTGTTTCTCTGTTTTTGTTGTTTTCTCCTTTGAGGTTTTTAACTGGAAATCATTTCAGATTTGGGTTTTCTTCCACCCCTCCCAAAGAAATCCATCTCATATTGCCCTTTGGAAAGAATATGTCACAATGGGGGGAGGTACTTCATAAAAAGGATGCATACATTCCATTGCATATACATAACCATAGGGTAATATTGTAATAAATCTATTCCAGATCCTGTCAATAATAGGAAATGAAATGAAATGAGAGTTTTCAATAAAAAGGGGAAAGAATACTGCCTTCTTGAATACGACAGTTAATTTTGAGAGTCAATCCTTCCCACCCAACACAATCAAGGCCAATGATGAAAACTAGTTAAAGAGAGTATCCCGAAACAAAAGATACACTAGCACCTTAAGACTTTATTTGAACTTACAGCCGTGGTGACTGACCCTGAGATGCAAAGCTGTGGGTCCCCTACTTAACAGCAAACAAGAGAGAAGCCTGCACCATCTGTTGCAAAGCCACACTCAATTCTTTGAATTGGGGTCTATTTTTACATGGGATTTCATACTGACCTACCTTTACAAGCCACTCGAGTAACACGGTCTACAATCGCCATTTCCATTTCTTTGAAATCAAGCAAGAATTGAAGACATTTACAAACCTCATGACGCTGTCTACATTTTCACAAGAGCTCCCTCCCTTCTATTGGGATTCGCAAAACCTTGACAAACATGCTTTTTCAGTAACCATCTTTGAATCTTTATCAAGCATTCAATATATTCCCAAAGAAGGAGTGATCTTTTTTTAAACATTGTATTGTGGTTTAGGTAAGAGTGTACAGGCAAAACTGGTTTCCCATTCAACGTGTACTTATTCTGTTTCATGACATGAGTTGCAATTCCTTCTATGCATTAGCATTCTTCCCACTTTTTCCTTGGGTTCCTATTGCCATTCAGTCTTCTGGAGCAGTAATACTTTATACTCATACTTAAACCCTTTTATAAAATACTTACGTACTACCATTTATTACTGGAATATAAGCCAACCTGAAAATCAGCTGAGACACCTAAGTTTACCACAAGAACTGCATTAAAAATGTGCTGAAAAACTCTGTTGATACAAGAGTGTATATGGTATTTCATTTCATTTTATAAAATCCCAACAAGTGGTTTGAGATCAAACTGACTTTGCCAGCACACAGTTCAGTGATTCGGTGCAGAGAAACCTGTATCCATGCTCCCTGAGAGTGGGGCTGAGTGGTTATCCAGTCTGCCATAGTTCCATATCTATTACATGAAGACTGCTGAATACTTAAGTTAATACAAGATAATAAAAGGGAAGTTAGGGAGGCAGCTGTACTTGAAAGATATAAGCACACTGCAAAAGAGTGAATTTTCTATCTTTCTTTTTTGCTTGGTTATGGTTTTTTATTTTGTTCTTACTTAAAAGATGATTTTATTGAAGCCTCATAGAATTTTCTTAAAAGAACATCTTCATTCCAGTTTTTATCTGGTCCATTTTAAACTAAGTTTACTTTCCATTATTTAGCTATTCCTGGAAAATAGCAAGCCACACTTACGCCACAAATCTCCAGTGGTTATCAGATATACACATTTACATACTTTTAATTGTGCTAAGCATATTTTAATTGTGACACAATGGCTGAAAAAATGGGTTCCCAGATAACAACAATTGTAAGGATCACCCTAGACTTGGCAGGGTTTATTCTAGTCTACATAGATCGGTCACTTTGTCCACATGGAAAAAGCACACCAGCCTGTGTGATCACAAGGTGTTGATGGGACCAGGGATCAGAAGATCCAAAACAAACAATTATATCAAGGCAAATGAGGTGGGTCGGTGTGGAGACCCAAAACCCATCTGTAGTTGATTGACACCCTCTCACAGAAGGGTCACAATGGCAGTGTGGGCATCCTTCAGGGACTCAGATTATGTTTCTTTTCAACGTTCTTTGAGTTTGGGGAACAAAAATAAGTCTGAAGGGGAAAGACCAGGGACATGGGGTCATGAGGGTAAAGCTTTCCAATGAAATTTTCGTTGGACAGTCCTTGCTCCCTTCAAAGAATGAGCAGATCCATTGTGTGGGGAAAACATTCTCATTGCAATTTCCCTGGCCTCACCCATGCAGTTTTCAATTTTCTTAAAACTATTTCTTACTAAGTTCCTATGCTCATCCTGAGAACATCTGATAACATTCACAGAGAAGATTCCTTTGGAATTAAAAAAAAAAAAAAACAGCTATCATAGCCTTCTGAGCTGACCATTCTGCCTAACTTAATTGGTCCCACAGAAGTCACAGTTGTAATTGGATCTGTTCAATGATGGCACTCAAAGAAGACTAAGACATGTCTTACTGTGAAAACGTGTCTGTGGCCATCCACTGAGGGCAGAAACATGTTCAAAGATGTCTCATTTGGAACAAACCCACGAATATACGAATATAACCCTAGCAGCAATACTTTTTGACCTGTGGCTAGCTGGATGGATATCTCTTTATACATAAATATAAGTGTGTGCGTGTGTGTATATGTGTGTGTGTGTGTATATATATATACTTTTAAATGTTCGTGGAAATTCCATTATCTTTTCATTCCATATTTATTTAGCATTTGGAAGGTCTTTCGTGTGTGTAAGACAAAACATTTGCTGCTTCGACATTTATGACATGTACAATTCATTAGCATTAATTACATCCATTATGCACAACAACCATCACCACTATGATTTCAACCAATATTAAGTTCTACAGCAGTGGTTCTCAATCTCCTTAATGTCACGATCCCTTAATATAGTTCCTCATATTGTGGTGACTCCCCCCAAACATAAAATTATTTTTGCTGCTACTTCAACACTGTCATTTTACTACTGTTTATGAATCAGGCAACTCTCATGAAAGGGTCATTTGACCCCCAAAGGGGTGCAACACACAGATTGAAAACTGCATCCTCTTTTCTATAGGATGCAGTGCCTGGGTTTGATCTAGAATACAGCAGAGGGCTGGGAGAAGTATGTCTAAACTCATAGGGTACAGTCTTTAGCTAGACATGATTGATACAAATAAAATAACTGGAAAAAGTGTACAGAAGGCAATAAAACCTGTTTTAATATCACATTCTACAATCACTCCCATGCTTCCGGCAGTTGAGGTGCAGCATGGACTATGTTGGATGAAGATCTGACAAATCTTACTGTACTTCCAACAAAACTGCTCACCTTCATTGCCCTTGACCTCCTCCTAGTCCCTTGGGTGTATGGGATGACCACTTGCCCAATCACTCTCTAGAAAGATGCCGACCCAAGGCTGTCTCCTCAAGACACTGGCAAGTTCACCACACTAAGCATTAAATGAAGAAAAATGACACAAACTATCTTCCACCTCCAGCCACTCTCCGGTGCCTCCTCTGGATCTCCAGCAGGAAGAAGGAGTCAGGAGTAGACGCAATTCCTCTCTGTGCACTGATGGATGCATACCGTGCTACAGTTGTGACCCGGGACCCTCAAAAGGAGGAGTTCTCTTCTCTGCGATTTTAATATAGCTGTTCCTAAGTATAGTCCGGCATTAGAGTCTTGATGCATATTAGATAAAAGCAAAATTACCCAGAGATAAGGAACTTCTGCAAAGAAAGTGTACCTTCTTCTTCTTCTTCTTCTTGTATGATGATATTTGAAAGTTGCTTTTCTAACGTAGAGACCAAAGTCAGGAGGAAACCTGGCCACATCTGCAGAGGCGATGCCCAGAGTGACTATCTATTTGACACACATGCAAAGTTTCTCTGCAACTTGGCTGTCTTTAGGCAGAAGGTCCAACGGATTCAAGAAAACCAAAGGCCATCGTGAAGTTCCAGAGTGATCATGGGAAAACCACTCTGAACCACAAAAAAAAAAACACATTGGCTCACTTACCATTGTTCTGTACTGTAGGTTCCTCCCACAAGGCCAACCCCAAACTCATGGTGATCGAATCAATTCTGACTCATCACGACCCCTAGGACGGGCAAGAATGATCCTGTGGACTTCTGAGACCATAACTCTTTGTGGGAATGGAAAGTTTTATTTTTTTTTCCTGAATAGCAGCTGGTGGCTTCTCCCAAGGAGTGCCCAACACATAACCCACTGTGCTGTGTGTACTCCTTTCCCATGCCAATCGAAGCTGTCTTTTCCAGCCAATGAACCACGCCTCAGCATCCACTTCCTTACCAGGAAGATTAAAGAGCGCCTGCAAGAAGCTCATGTTTACACCAACAGCAGGTGAACTCCAAAGACTTCCAACAGCCCAGCCTCCCACACTCGGGACTGGAGGCTGATGCTGGCACTCCCAGGAAGAAAGTCGCCTCACCCAGCCTGGAAAACCAAACTTTATGCAACAATCCCTCAATCTCCCTTCACCAGCCAAAGAGCTACAGAGTCTGAATGAAACAGGGCTAGAAGGTAATCATTATCAGTCACTTCCCAAAAAACTCAATCTATGACCAGGGTGAATCCAAGGAGCTGGCATCACAATGGATATTTTATTTGATCCCATGTCTTGTCGTGTGTGTGTGTGTGTGTGTGTGTGTGTGTGTGTGTTGAATCGACGAGAAGCCTGACAAGCATCCCCTCTGTAGACGTCACTCACCAATGCAGGCATGGACTCTCACTGACAGCTGTGTCCTGAGGATGATGCTATTCTTCTTGACCCTCCTAAAGGAGACAGGAGACAAACAGGGGCATCAGAGGCACTGGCCAACGAGAACAGTTCGCTCTCATCTGACCCGTCAAGTCTTCCTCGTAGACTTGGAGGTTCTGAAATACCCATCTAAACAAGGCTCCCAAGAATCAGGGTGCAACGCTCAATGAGAATCTCTTCTGGGATCACATGATGTCAGTGGGTTTTAAGGAAAACCAAACACTAAAATACGACTCTGTTGGACGGGCACACGCACTTCACTGCCAAAGTTCCACCCACCCACAGAGTCTGCGCGTAGTTGACTGCATTGCGGAGATTTTGAATTCTGGGGCCCTGAAAGTGAAATCCCCGCAATGTAACAACACAAATTCACTTGGTCATCACCATGGCCAACCTGACAGTCCCAGTAAGCAGGAGAAGGGAACGCACCGTGGGTTCATCAGAAAGCGCCACTGGGCTGTGTATGAATTCGTCACTGTGGTAGAGCTCCTTAACCAGGCTCCGGTAGGAAGACAGAAGCACCCCAAGGGGTATGAACTGATCGTTAGCAGGAATGCCATCTGTCCCTAGTTCAGCTCAGCTCACACCTCTGTCTCCTTCTCCCTTCCTTTCCCATAAGGAAGACAGAGGAGGGACCCCTCATTCACAGTCAGTTCTGCCCTCCCTAGGGCTCATGCTGCTTCGTGCAGAGGGCACAAAAGCACAGAGAAGTCGATAGAAGGAAAACAGGAGACCCTCGGAGTCCTGGCTGCCTGAGAGTAGCAAAGTGTGGATGTTGAAATTTGGGCTGGAGGTGGAGGTGGAGACAAACCCCAGTCAAGAAAGACAAAACACAGCCAGCACCGCAGCTGGTGCATGCTGGGTCTATCCAGGGCCGGATTCCTCGACCCCAGTTCCTGGCATCTTCCAGGAGCTCTCCCCTCTCCCCACCAGGGCTTGATGGGTCACAGAGTCTGGTTGAGCCTCCTATGTCCCAGTTCTGGGACTGTGCTGGAAAGGGGGGCACAGATCTCACCGGGGTACATTGTTAATATCGTAAGAGTTCCCTGTAAGGACTGGCACAATTATATATTTTTTTTTAATTCTCAAAACCAGATCAAGAGGGGAAAGAGTGGTTAATTTTTAAGCAACCCTTTTCTTTCTTTTCAAAGGCACCCTGGTGGCGCCCTGGGCTGCAAAATCAAAGACCAACAGTTCGTATCCACCAGCCACTCTGTGAGAGAGAGGGATGTGACCCTGGTCTTTGAACAGCAGCCTTGGGAACCCCACAGGGCAAGGCTTTGTGCTCCCCCAGGGTCCTTGTGAGTCAGAGTCAGCAGCGGCAGGCTGGACCAGTGGAATGCTCTCCAAGGAGAGAGGACAGCCCGCCTCGGGTGCAAGCTCGGCCTGTAGCTGTCTCCAGCTCCACTGCTGTTCATCGGTGGAGAATCAACACTCACAGCTCACTCCAAACCCAGAGGGCCTCTGTTTACAATGCTACTCTGCTTCACCTGGGTTTCTATGAGCCCCGAGCAAGGCCTCAGCTTCCAAGAGCACACGGCAGCCACACGACGCCCTGGACTCATCTTCCGAAGGAAGCCAGGTTCCGGATTCCCATGAAGCAGAGTTTCTCAAAACTCTGCTCCTGATAAAAGACATTCTTTTCCTCTCTTTCAACAGTCCTGATGCTGACGCACCTTCGATTCCGGTGAGGAAGACAGCACCAGTGAGGAGCACCGAACTTGATTGCCGAACAGCGTTCTTGAAAGGCCTTTTGTCTGATCTGCCAAGAGCAAGGTGAAAGGGTGGCAGCACCAGCCAGGAGGTGCGTGGTCTCGGCATCCCTGGGCAGGGGCAGGCCAGGAGGAGCAGGAAGTCAGCCACCCCTCGGGGATGCCCATCCCCAACTGTAAGAAATGGCACATCCTAAATCCTCTGATCTGTAACTCACATTACCAGCTGTCAGAGGAGTCAAGTCCGAATGTCAATTGAATGATTGGCAGGGGCTTTAGACATCCCAAGGTCAAATGCACAATGGCCGGGGAAAGCCTTTAGGACAGGTCAAGTTCTCAAAAATTGCAGAAATGCCTCCACCCCCACCTTCACCCCCGTAGGCCCCACTTTCATCTCCCAACGAGCATGACGAGGCAAATGTGCTTTATTAATTGGGCTGAACTGTTGCTTAACTTAACAAAAGAGTCATGGAGCAGTTTCCGTTCAAGATTTAATGATTATTTCCAGGCATTCATTCTGGAGGAATCGTACTTTTTACTGTTATTAATTATATCATCTCTGACCCTTCTGCTGTCAAGTTCTATCTGCTCTGCCAGCTCCTCTTTGGATGACTCAAAGACCTGCCCTCAGAGAGCCCCATGTGAAAATGGGAACCAGAGGCTGGAGAAGCACATTAACAAGGATGAGCCCCTCTCCCTCCCCGCCACCCCAATCGTAGGTGCTTAGGAAAAAGGCAGGGGGGTCAGTCAAGGGGCAGGCAAGGAGCCAGGGAGAGTGGCCAGAATTCCAGAGCAGAAGCTCATAGCTCTCCTTCCTGCTCTGACCCCCCTGAGGCTGATATGACTACTCTTCCCATTTTCCCTTGAGGAAAACAAAGCCTGGGGGAATGATGGCGTCTTCAGTCTACTGGTTGGGGGAGGCAGATCCATGGCTGAAAGTGCAGCAATTGACACCATGACACCAATTTGCCCCATCCTGCCTTTCACTCTGCCAGTACTTCAAAATAAAATCTCCTCAGGGACTTGCAGGGAGGCAAGAGGTGTCCTGGCTTTTCTGTGTGTAGCAAGTCTAATCTCAAAACTAAAGCCTACAAGCAGTAACGCAC
>PVJH01046470.1:0-11824 GCA_004026705.1 Nesogale talazaci | reverse complement strand
TTCTGTACGCGGGGAAGGGGGGACACGGCGGCAGAGTCTGAGGCAGATGGGGAAGCATGAGAGAGGAGAAGGGGGGCCGACTCACGAGACTAGAGGCCCCACAAGGCAGTGGGGTCCCAGGGGGAAGCACAGGGAGTTGACTGTTGGATTTAGCGAGGTGGGGGTGTCCGAGGACACCTTTTCAAGGGCAGTTATGGTGGCGGGGTTGCTTGTGGGAATCTGGGCTGCGAGCTGCCACCGTGGCCAGGTGGACTCTCGTATCTTCCGAGACCAAGGCCAGTGACCGGTGACTGCTGGACTGTGCTCAAACGACTGTGCTCAGGGGCCTGGCCAACCCTGCTGAGGGCTCTGAGAAAGGACCTGCTCGAGGTCCCAGAGGGAGTGGGAAGGACACGTGGAAGGGAACTTGAAATCACGAAAAGACAGGCCAGTCTAAGTGATCTGATAGAGACAGGCGGGAGTTCCACTGTGGCTCTTGGTCCCTCCAGGCCTGGACCTGGCCCCAGCCCGACAGACGAGACACACACTCCTTCGCGTCATCAAGCCGGCCAGGGCAGCAGCTGCCCTGGGCAAAGTCCGATCCAGTTCGGGAGGCCGGGCTGGAAGGGTCAGGAAGCGGCAGGAGTGGAGTGGCGGCAGTGCAGTGGGCCGTTGGGCGGGTGGCAGTGAAGGAGATGCATGTGTATGTCGGGGTGGTTGTGCAGTGCCATCCGGGGGGCTCTGACCCACGGTGACCCCGGCCACAACAGAGGGAAATACTGCCCGGCCCTGCTCCCGTCTCACAATCGCAATGCAGCCCCCGTGTCTGTCCACCTCGTCCACCTCCGTGTCCGTTCCCCTCTCACGGCCCCTCCACGTGACTCAGCCTCTTCTGACACGTCCAACATGTGCATGGGGGGCCCCTGCTGCGAGATGGCTTTGCCTTTCAACCGTCACCTGATTTGTAAAACTTAGTTTAAAGTGGGGGGTGTGTGTGGAGGCCAGCCGGGGCCCGGGCTCTGGGGGCTGTAACAAAACCCTCTGAGGGTGAGCACAGGATCCACTGGGCGGAGGGGGAGGGGAGGATGTCAGGCTTGGAAGGTTCTGGACCCTCTCCCAGGAGGCTGCTTTATCTGAACCGAGGAACCAAGAGGGCCTTTGCTCCTGGAGAGGCACCCCACTTCCCACTCCCCCAGTCTGACCTGGCTGACCTCACACCCCCAGAGTAGCTGGCATGAGAGACTAGCCCCCTCAGCCCCCAGCCACCCAAACTGCCTCCCCCTGCCCCACCTTCATTTTGCAGCTGCTTAATTAAGTGCCACGGTGGGTGGCAGGGCTTTATTTGTAAAAGGTCATTGGTTCTCTGACATCATTTACCCAGTTTCAGAGGCCAGAGCCCTGGCCTGACTGTGCTGCGACCAAGACCCGGTATAAGGCGAAGTTCAGTCCTGCAGTCCAGCCGGGACCCTGGTTCCCAGGGGTTTGGGGGACGGACAAGCATACCCTGGAAGCCCTCCACCCGAACCTGCCCCTCCAAGTCAAGGGCATCGATCGCTGGGGTCAGGGAGAGTCTTTCAGGATGGCTCCTGATGCCGACCCCCGCCCCTACCCCCCCCCCCCACCCAGTGGTACCCAGAGGTGAGTCACTTCTGCAAGGAGACGCCGATTGTCGTGGTGGGCTGCAAGACGGACCTGCGCAAGGACAAGACGCTGGTGAACCAGCTGCGGAAAAGAAGACTGGAGCCCGTGACCTACCACAAGGTCCGAGCGAGAGCGGGGCCGGTGGGGCACAGCCAGCAGAGCTGCCCTCTGAGGCCCGGGGCGGTCAGCGGGCACAGGGGCGGGAGCTGGGGGGGGGCCTGCCTCAGGCTGGAATGTGCTCAGAGGTGATTCCTGGAGGAGGGAGGGAGCTTGCCCTTCACAGGTCAGGAGTCTGAGGCCCGGAGGAGTCACCCAGCGTGCCCCAGAGGGGTTGGGTTGACCCAAGAAGTAGTTCAGTGAGTTGACAGCTTAAGAGGCCCAGAGACGCAGCCCAGGGCTGAGGGAAGATCCCCAGTGGGGGGCTGTTGGTGGGGGTGGGGGAGGCAGGGACAAGTACCTAGCAAAGCCCCACCCTGCTATTTTGCCCTGGAGATCCCCCAGCTCTGGGACCAGGAGGGCTAGACCAGCACCCCACCTCCCTCACGGCAGCTCCACCCACCGTCCCCCATAGGGCCAGGAGATGGCGCGGTCTGTGGGTGCAGTGGCCTACCTTGAGTGCTCGGCCCGGCTCCAGGAGAACATCCACAGCATCTTCCAGGAGGCCGCAGCCGTGGCCCTCAGCAGCCGGACACAGAACTTCTGGCGGCGGATAAGCCAGAGCCCCTGCGTGCTGACCTGACCGGCCCCCGCCCGCCCCGCTGACCCACACGTGCACCTGGGCAGGAGGCAGAGCCCTGGCATGCCCCGACCTCCGTGGCTGAGCCAACCTGCTCATGACAGCGGCTGATGGTCAGTGACTTGTGGTCAGTGGCTGTCCTGCTTATGACAGCACGGCTGGATGGGCCCCACGATGCCCGCCTGGAGCCCTGGACTGCAGCAGGTCTTCTGAGGCTTCAGCAAGAGGCCCCCCGGCGCCCTCGGACCCACCCAGCCTCCCAGACTGTGTAACCTGTAACCAAGTCCATGCCAGGGCTCTGGACCAGCCGGCCGGCCTGGAATGTGCAGCCTGGTGCCACCTGGTGGCTGTTTCTGGGGACTCCTCGTACCGACCCTCCTTGGCCCAAATCCTCCCCCTTCCCCTGTCCCCACTCCATTAGTGCTGTCCAACTAAAACGACATCACGTGCCAGGTCGACCCAGGCCTTTGTGTTCCAAAGAGGATGAGCACCTGTCCCTGGTAGGCTCTGGAGAGGCGTCGTAGGCCCCAGGACAGGTGCGTCCCTCCAGGTCGCTGGGCACTGTGCTTGCACGACTGCCTCGGCGGTCACGTCCATGGAGGGGGCCTCAACACAGACTGCGTCACGGAGCAAGAGGGCCGCGCTGACCCACGAACACTCCAAGAGCTAGGGAACGCTCACACGCAGGACGCTGGTGTCCGGCCGTATCTGCTGGGCCGACCACCTCCCCTCGCTGCGCCCCCGACCTCCCCTGGCTGCAGCACAGTGTGTTCTTGGACCCGTGGAAGGCTGGTGGCAGCGAGTCCACGTGCACCACCAAGGTTGGCACGTCGGCTCGTGCTACCTCCGTGTCTCTGTGCCGCCCCCTCCCCACCTCTGTCACCCCGCTGCTGCACACTCAGCAGGGTGGGGTCTAGTGTACACGTCACTCGTTCATGCCGCCAACTCCATGCAGACTCTGAGGCACCCTACAGGACGGGGGAGAACCGGCCCCGGTGGGTTTCTGAGATTGGTACTCTTAACAGGAATAGGAAGCCTCTCGTTCTTCTCCAGGGGGGCAGAGCAGTGGTTTCAACCTGCTGACTTGGAAGTTAGCAGCCCAGGAAACCCAAGAGGAACCGCGGTGGTGCCGCGGACAAAGAGTTGGACTGCAGGTTCGGGTCTGCCAGGCACGCCTCGGGAGAAAGGAGACAGCTGGGGCTGGCTGCTCGTGTACGGATTTTTCCGTCTCAGAAGCCCGAGAGAACAGTCCCGGTCTGTCCCGTGGGTTCCCTGAGGTTCGGGGATGGACTGAGGGGTGACTCGCCCACCCTCCTGCGCTGGTCTGCCACAGGGCAGGCTGTATCTCCTCGGGAGGCCAAACGGCCACACCAGGCTCACTGCCGCCCTGTCAACGGTGACTCCTTGCCAGGCCCTGGGGGAAGCTCCGAGCCGGTCACTGCTGAAGGGAGGGGAAAAGCCCGGTCTTTCTCCCTCGCAGAGGCTGGTGGTTTTGAACTGCCAACCATGCCCCTCGCGGCCCAACTGGCAGGCACAACACCACCAAGGCTTCCAGTACCAGTGCGTAGTATTCAGCTTCATCGCCGCCTGCTTACACCCCCTAACTCCGCTGAGAGAGCGGGCAGCAGGGCAGAACTGGCCCCTCTCCCACTGAGCAGGCGAGAAGACTGGCACCCAGCACCCTCAGCAGCACCCACTCGCTCACACCCCTGGGTCTGCAGCTTCCTGTCCCACCTGCTTTGTGACACCCTCACACACACACACACACACACACACACACAGCCTCCCACGGGCCTCTGGGTGACCATGATGGGACCCGTCTATGGGGGAGTGGCTTCTCTTGACTGTAACTTACACACACACACACACACACACACACGAGCTAGTGAGGGCCCTTCCCATGTGTCACCCAGGACTGCTGGGGTTGGGAGGGCCCAGACTTCAGGCTCCCCATGTCGCACGCACTCCTAGCTCCTATGGACACACTGGGGCGCTCCCTCAGCACCAAAGGAACGAGCGGTGGAAGCTGTGGCCCAGCCCCAGCCAGTCATCACCGTCACACACAGGCCTCAGTGACCGCCGGACTCTGCTCCACTCCGCCCCCTGCTTCCCACACACCCTGACCAGCACTGTACCGCCTTCATCACACCCCGCCGGGAGGGCATGTGACCCCAAGGGGCCAGTCATGGGTAACTGGTCTGAAATGAGGGATGGAAAGTGTCAAGGCCAAGATTGGAACCCAAACGCCGCTGTCACAGGCTGGAGACAAGGAGATGCAGGAGACGAGGCCCTGGACTCAAAGCTCGACCAGCGACAGCACACACTCCCAGGGCCCCCTCATGGGACGTTGGAGGAAGGCGGGCATTGAGCTGGACTTGGGGAGTCAGGAAAGGGAGACTGGGGAAGAACATTCCAGCACCCAGTGTGTTTGCGGGACCCCGCTGTCCCCCTCCTTAGCAGCCTAAACCAATCTACAGTGGGGTCTGTGGTCCAAGTGGGGGCTCCACACAGGGGCCCACTCTGTTCCCTCCCTGTGCTCAGCCTTCTAACCAAAGTCCTGAACCTTCCCCTGCCCTCAAAGGGCTCTCACCCGGGGTCAGTGGTGGCTTGCCTGTCCCTGATGCTGCCTCAGGATCCTTCTCCTGACCTCCGCAGTCCCTCGTGTGCCTGAAGTGGTCCTGCATCTGGCCTAAGTGGCCCCTTACCTGTCCCAAGTGACCCCCAGCCTTTTCTGACGAGCCTCCCTTGTGAGAGGGCAGCCCTGGGTCTCTTTAGATCACAAGTATATCTGCCAAAAAGGAAAAAAAAAAAAAAAAAAAAACACGGCCCCGTCTGGTTCAAGGAAGAATTTCAATTCTCCAGGTGTGCACCGGGGCTGGTGACAGACTCTGAGTCAGAAGTTCCACTCTGAAAATGTAGACTCGCGTTCAATGCTCTGGGCACACGGGAAACGCCTGAGGTTTGGCTCAGAAGCAGCCCTTGGGCAGTTCAGAGGTCAGAGGGCCAGCCAGGGCAGTGGGCCATTAACAGCCAACAAGGTCCTACCAGCCAGGAGGGTGCTCAGACCACACCCAGCAAGGGCAGCCTGGGGTCTCTGGTCAGGAGGTTGCTCTTGCTTAAAGGCACCTCCGGGCTGCCCCACCCCCCAGGGTGTCTCCACGATTTAACGTCTACCCAATATCTAGTTCTCCCGGGTACCCCTTCTGGGCGCGGGCACTTGGCAGCTCATGTAACAGTGTCAGCCCGACCAGCTGGTTCTGTGGCTGCACCCCCTTCACAGAAGAGTGGGCAGAGGCCGTAAGTTTTGTTACAGGCTGCATGTCCTCAGATAACGAGATGACAAGAGTCCAGGTTCCAGCCCCCGGACACTTTGACTCCAGAAATCAGACTATCTCTCGACCCTGGCCCAGATCTTCCCTTGGAGACCTGGCCCAGAACTCTGCCCTGACCCCTTCCTAGACCCCAGACCCAGTCCCCTGCCTTAACCTCCTTCCCCTACACCCCTGGACCCCTGCCCCAGTCCTGGTATGGATTCCTCGAAGTCAGTGTCCCGGGTCATGTCCCTGGACCCCTGCCTTCTACCAGCACCTCCTGAACCCAAACCCAGTTCCAAGGAGCTCACAGAAAGTTACTTGCAGGGACGGGCTGAGCCCCTCTGCCTGCCTCACTCCCTCCTTAGGTTCTGTCAGGAACAGAGTGATGCAGTGAACAGCTGTGAAGGGTTCCATGGCCCACAGCAGAAGGGATTCTCTGTCTCTCTCTCTCTCTCTCTCTCTTTCTGCCCTCAGCATCTCCAGAGAGATCAAAGTCTAGTCAGGGTCCCTGTGGGCAGAGTCCAGGAGATGATGAGGGCCAGAATGCCCATTCTTTGGGCCTCCCGAGGTGTGTGTAGAAGGGTCGGGCTGGGGCTTCTGGGACCTAGAAAGGGTAAAGCTGCCCTGGCCTGGCAGCAGGTTCCTGCAGGGAGCAGAGGGTGTCAGGGACTAGCAGGGGATTCTCGGCTCATGACTGCCCGCCAAGGGCCATTCTGTGCTTTCCTCAGGGACATCAAGGACATTCCCTCCCCTGACATTTGCATCCCCCACCCCAAGTTAGCTTGTGGAGAGTGTGGCCTGGAGGGGGGGGGGTGCCCCACCTCTGGAGGACACTGCTGCATAACACTGGGCTTCTAACTGCAAGGTGGGCAGTTCAAACCCAGCAGCTGTGCCTATGAAGAAAGAGGAAGCTGTCTGCTTCTGCACAGCTTTACAGCCCAGGAAGCACAAAGGAGCAGTTCCGTCCTGCCCTGGGGGGTCACTATGAGTCAGAATCGACAGGACGGCAGTGGGTTGGGTGGCTTACCCACCCCCCAAATCCGACTCCCGACCGGGGGGTCTCTGCTGATTCCAGTGTGCGCTCCGACCTGGTGGGAGGCCTGGGGTTGGTGTAAATCAGAATCAACTTGATGCCACGCGCTGGAATCTTATTCCCCGGCTTTAAAAACAAAAGCTCCCTGCCACGGCATGGATGCCAGCTCACCACGGCCCTAGAGGACAGGGCCGGACTGCGCCTGTGGGTTTCTGTGGATTCACACAATTTATTTTATGTGTTTAAAAATGGTTCTATAGAACATTCAGTGGTGCTGAGCCCCGGTGGTTGTGCGCGGAACTGCAGCCCACTGGGATGGAGGTTCAATTGCAGCTCCACAGGGGCAAAGGCTGGGCCTCCTACTCCCACCAGAGGGCAGTGATGTTCCCCCCCAAAAAAAAGAATGAAAAAAAGAGGTTTACATGCAAAAGCAATTGAATACTGAGAAAGCATCCCAGCCCAATCCAGATCAAGTCCACAAGTCCAATATGAGCCCATATGTCCAATACCAATCTATACCAATCTATTTCCTCTTCAGGCTCGTGAAACGATGCCGAATGCAGCGGGGGGTAGTCTTGCGGATAAAATGATCGTAGAAGTTTCTCAGCGCCGGCATGGGCCTCCGTGTGGCTCTTTCAGGTCCAGGGCTTTCGAAACGAACTCTTTATGGGAGTAAAAAAATCCCTATCTGGAAAAAAAGAAAAGGAAAGCAAAAAAAGGCCCACAATCTACCCACGGGCAGCAGGTAGATTCGAACTGCTGACCTTGCCATCTGGGGCCCAACTACTGTACCACCTGGTCTGAAAAAAATAAAAATAAAACTGCCGTGCTCACTTTGGGAGCCCGTGGACTAAAATTGGAACAATACAGGGAAGATTGGCCTGGCCCCTGCGCAAGGATGACAGGCAAATTCTTCTTTTTTTTTTTTTTGGGGGGGGGGGGGGGGGCATCACTGCCCTCAGGTGGTGGGAGTAGGAGGCCCAGCCTTTGCTCTGTGGAGCTGGAATTGAACCTCCGTCCCAGTGGGCCGCAGTCCCGCGCACAACCACGACGCCACCGGGGCTCAGTCATGACAGGCAAATTCTTGAAAAGTTCCATAGGAAAATAAAATCGCCACCAATCGACGCACATGGCATCCCTGGAGGACAGCGGGGCATCGCCCCTGTCGATCCTCGAGAGCAGACAGCCTGGTCTTTCACCTGCGGCCAGCTAATGGCTTCAAGCTCCTGGCCTTGCAGTGCGCAGGCCGACTGACAACCTACGGCACCGCCCCGCCGCCTGCATGCCTGGCGCATATTGCCTAAGAATCATCTAAAAACTCGATGCCCGTCCGCCTGCGCGGCCTCTGGCTCGGGAGCAGGACCAGGTGGCGGGCAGGGCGGAGGCGGGCCAGGGCGACAGGCGGCAGCGCAGGGCAGACACAGGCGACAAGCTGCCGCACGCACGTCGAGGTCTAGGGCGGCACAGGAATGTGGGCAGGCCCCCGCGTGGGAACCCCTCCCCGGGAAGGAGGGGCGCGGGCTGTGAGTGGGGCAGGCGGGGACATCTCAGCCGGACCCATGGCCATCGGCCCCACCCGCAGCGCGGAGGTCCCAGGTGGCTGAGGAGGCCTCCGCCTTGGGAAGGACACAAACACGCACACACGCACGCACGCACACAGAGCCTCTGCCCTCCCCAGGTTCCGTGAAAGCAGGGGCAGGGCCTCACGTCCAGTCCTCCAGGACAAGCCCCGCCCCTGGCAGCTTGGGGCGGGGAGGGTGGGGCCCCCCACGCAGGGTCTGTGAGTCACCAAAGGTTCCCTCTCCCTCCGCCCTGCTGCAGAGGCACCCTGGGCCCCAGCACCAGGGGTGGGAGGGGTGGTGACTGGCCGGTCACCCCACTGTAGCCTTTGACCCCTGGGGACCCTTCCTTCCTCTGGAAGAAGAGACAGACCCAGGGGAAGTCTCCTGGAGACGCCGGGCGGAAGAAAGGTGCGGCTGTCTGCTCCTGCAAAGATGACGGTGGCTGCTATGCCCTCCAGCAGGTCCCCCCTGGCGGCCATGGACCCCGTGCACAGCAGAACCAAACGCCACCACCGGGTCCTGTGCCCTGGTGACAATCGTTCTTTTGTTTGAGCCCATTGCTGACGCCAAGGTGTCCACCGCCTCCTTGAGGGCATTTCTGTTTGTCCTCTGCTTTACCAAGCACGGTGCCCCTCTCCGGGGGGCAGGTGTCCCCTGCCATGTCCAAAGCATGTGAGATGCAGCCTCTCCAGCTTGGATGTGACACGAATGAGCACCCCGCAATGACCGTGTTGGAGCCCCTGTGGGGCAGCTCTACTCTGACGTCACTGGGAATTGGGGTCATGTGAGAGTGGTGGGTTCCGTAGCACCTGGGAGGGTCACACAGAGCTTCGGACGCGTCGTCTGGAGGGGTTCATCGCTGGAGGAGAACCTCGGGTGTGCTGAACTAGATGGCCGCTGAGTGAGAGGTGGACTTGAACTTGCTGCAGAGTGTGAGCCTGTTGAGTGGCCCCCTGTCATTTTATGCCTTCACACACAAGGTCTCCCCGAGCGAGAGTCAATTCAACAGCCCTGTCTACTGGCCCACCTGTCCATCTCCAAGCTGAGACCTTCCAATGGAGTGCCACATCGTGGCCAGAAGCAGGCTCTCCTGGGTTCCAACCCCGGCTGTGCAAACTCCCAGCCCCGTGACCCCCAGAAGGCTCACCACCATCCACGTCTTCTGTGTCTGTCTCCTCACCTGGACAGGGAGGCTGAGAATAGGACCTGTCTCCTGGAGCGGGAGGGTCAGGGCAGCTAGTGTCTCACTCACTCAGTTAACCTTGACTCTGAGGTCAGGGCTACACCCAGAAGAAGCAGGTACTCATCAGCCTGCCCCCTTGCTGACCCTGCAAAGCCACAGAAACCACCTAAGTGTGGGCCAGTACTGGCTTCCGCCCCAATGTAGATCGCCCAGCGCTGGACAGAGCCTAGAGAGAGCTCAGTTCCTCCCCTCAGTCGGCCTGGGCTGCTCACCACAGGTCAGCAGTTTGAGAATACCAGGCATTCCTCAGGAAGAAGATGAGGCTTAGGGCCCTGGGAAACCCAGGGGAGCAGTTCTGCACCGCCCTTGAGGGTTGCTGTCAGTTTGGATTTGGGTTTGGGGTTATGCAGGAGTCCCAAATGGCAAAGCACTTGACGCCTGGCGGGAAGCTTGGCAGTGCCAGCCAGTCACCCCGAGGCTCCCCTAAAAGCAAACGAACAGACTCCGTGACAGTTACCAGCAACCACAGGTTCCACTCAGCCACCACCCGACTGTCTAGTGGAGGCCGGCTTGCTGCCAAACAGATTTCAGCAGACTGAGACCAGGCAGAAAGGCCTGGTGACCAACTTCAGGAAAAACTACTCCTGAAAGCCCCATGAATCACAAAGTGCGGTCCGCACACACTCCTGGAGATGGCTCAGGTTAGACGGTGTGGGACTGTCACCACCATGAAATGCAGGCGCTTTTCTGGGCTCTGATTCAGCGGAGTTGTCCAAGCTAGGGGGTGGGCTGGATTAGGTGCGTGTGCAGTGTCAAAGGGAGCAGGGTGTGGTCCTTGCCTTCCATGGTCATCAGGCTTCCATTCTCCCGAGAGCTACCTTCTGCTGAGATCAATGAAGGGGGTGTGGGTGGGACCCCTGGAATGCTGGCGGGACCTCCTGAGGAATGAAAGACTCAGAAGGCTCACCCTCCCCCCTTTCAGGCATCACAGACTCACTTGATTCCCACCCCTGGTTGTGAACCCCTCACAGTGCTTTCATTTTACAGAGGAGGAAACTGAGGTCCAGACAGATGAAGGCCAGGATCAAGATTGAGTGACCGCTCCCTCTTTGAACGCGGCTAAACGTTCCAGCAGTTTATAAAAGATTGACGGGAGGGCTGAGCCCCGGGGGCGTAAGTGGTTGAGTGCGGGACTGCGGCCCGCAGGTTTGGCGGTTCAAATCCAGCAGCAGCTCTCAGGAACAGCACTGGGTAGCACCCACGGCCACCAGAGGCAGTGATGCCAAAAAAAAAAAACACACAAAAAAATCAAGCATAACAAAACAGATTGAAGGGTAAATTCAAGCAGATGAAGCCTTGAAAATGGGGGTGGAGGGATCCCCTGCCTGTGAACCTAGACCAGGGATGTGAACAGGCTTATTGTCACATTGAATACATCAGTCAACAGACCCCGACAGAACACCTTCTCCTCCAATCTCCCTTTTGACCCATTCTGAAGGGGTTCCAGTTCCTTACAGGATTCTTCTCCACTGGTGTCTTTCCCCCAATCTTAATGTTCACTTATGTGATTGATTTTCCCTGTTTTACTTTGCTGTTAGCCTCCTTGACTCTTCGTTTGGTACTTCTGTGTGTTTTCCATGTAGGAAACCAGGATGGGCAGGAGTCCCTGGACGAACGGTTCCTTGGGAAGAAATCGGGGAGTTAGGAACAGGAGAGTGCACGGTAAAAGCAAATGTTCTGAAATCGATGGTGGTCACGATTGGACAACACTTCTTGATAGGATCCAACTATTCAATTGTATGACATTTGGGGTAGGTCCCAGCACAACTCTTTATTAAAAAAAAAAAAAAAGTGAGTGGAAGGACTGAGCACCCGGTGCGGCCAACCTGCCCCCCTTGCGGTCCACATGCCCATCTCCATCTCCCCAGAGTGCCGACCAGCAGAGGGCAGCAGGGACCAAGAAGCGCACCCCTGTCCCACCCCACCGCCAGCTGTGCAAGGGCTTGGGCTGGGCCTGCCTGGGGTCTTTGCCCCAGTGTCCGGCCTGGGACGAATTGAAGGGAACACCCCACCCTCAAGAGCTTCCGCCCACTGAACGGAGCCCACGCCCACATTTCCCGGAGGACAAAGCAAGGCCAGAGTCTGTTTCCCATGCCTGGCTTACCTGCTCAGGGAAAGGTGGAAGATGTTCCCTCCTGGTGGGTGGAGTGGGGCCCACCCTTTGAAACCACCGGCTGCTCTGAGGGAGAAAAAGGAAGCTTTCGGGCTGAGCCCCGGTGGCGGCGTCGTGGTTGTGCACGGGACTGCGGCCCACTGGGTTGGAGGTTCAATTCCAGCTCCCAGGAGCAAAGGCTGGGCCTCCTACTCCCACCACCT
>PVJH01046469.1:0-11830 GCA_004026705.1 Nesogale talazaci | reverse complement strand
ATATCTTTTGATATCCAGACACCATCAGCTTTCTTCACAATTGCTTATGCACACCTTTGTCTTCAGCAATCATGTCAGGAAGGTGGGCATGCAATGATATATTCTTGATATATATTCTACCTTCTAATGCTTCATAATGTTTATATAAGAGCACTGCATTTTCATTGGTCACCGTCTCTGCAATCTATGCAGCTGGACCTGCTCATCAACCAGTGAGGATATCCCACAAGGAAAGTAAATTAAGCCAAAGCAGTACATTTTTTCCCTAAAATATCTTGTGATTGAACAACTAGAAAAAGAGAGACATGTGTAAAACTGGAGAACATTATGCTTAACAAACTTGGATTCAATCTTGCAAAGGTAAATGTTTAATATCATCATTGTTATAAGGAAAACCAAGAAGAAATGTGGTTTATACAGCAATAGATGAGACTTTGATGACTCTGAGGGACAGGAGTGGTGACAGAGTCAAGGGAGGGGGTGAGAAGAACACATAACGGAGGGTTTAACATTAAAATAATCATAATAGTAATAATAATAATTGCACATAAGGAAACCCCTCAGATCTAATTGTTGGTCTGAGTGGCTAAAAATGGAGGGATAGCACACCTGGAGTGAATTTGGGGTCTTGAGTGACCTACAGGTTCACTTCAATTCCTAAATAAGTCTTCTTTTGACTATCTCTCAGCATTTGTGATGTGTTTTTTTAAGTATTTGTGATTTTGAATGGTTTGCAATTACTTCTTCAAAAAAAGATTTCAAAAGAGAGCACTTGTCAGGTGAATTCCTGGAGCTGTAAACAAATTGAGAGACAGATCAAGCATGAACATGAGAGAGAGAGAGAGAGAGAGAGAGGGAGTCAGGGCAGTCTGGCTCATCTACTCACTAGTTTAGTGTCTGAGAGAGTTGCCAGTCTTCTTCTCCCTGGTATTTGCCATCAAGTCGGTCCTGACTCTTGAGAAACTCACATCAATAGGGAGAAAGGCTGCCTAGGCCTGCTTCTTCTTCAGGCCACTATTGTGTTTGGGTCGATTCTGATCACTAAGATGGCAAACCAGCTCATCGAGGGGTCCCCGGTGTTGCTGTCTACTGTACCAAATGTGATGCATTTCTTCTCGTGATTGGTCTTTCCTGGTTGATGTGTCCAAAGGATGCAAAGCCCAGGCTGGTCATCTCACTTTTAAGAGCATTCTGGTTGGAGTTCTTCTCAGATGGATCTGTTGTTTTTCTGACAGTCCATGCTATTCTTCACCAATGCTGCAGTGAGAACGTGGTGTCAGTTCTTCTGTCTTCCTTTCTCCTGGTCCAGCCTCTGCATGTCTGTGATGTCATAGAAAGGGCCATTTTTAGATCGGCTGCACTTCTGATGAAGTGCATATTTGCCGAGTGCAGTCCTCATTTGATTTCTTGACTATGGCTTCCATGGACACTGAATGCTGATCCGAGTAGAATAAAATGGTTGATAATTTCAGTTTCTGCCCACCTCTATTAATCAAGATGTTGTCAATCAATTCCGTTGTGAGGACTTCTGGGTTTTTTTTTTCATCTTCAGTTCACTTTATTCTTTTCAAAGGATTCCGTCTCCACTTGGCCCTGCCAGACTCCACTCCCACAACCCCCCCAGTAGCCCCCTCAGCTGGCGGCCATGTGGAGACAGGCACAGGGTCATCTTCAGTCCACTTCTGCCGAACTCTGTCTGTGTTGCATGCGCCACCCCTGCTGCAGTTTCTGTGCCTGTCACAGGGGTGTGTGCTCCTGGCATGGAGCAGAGGCTGCAGCTGCATCTTGGCAGAATGGTGGTGGTCAGTCGATGACTGTGGCCAGTGCCCACCAGCGGGTTATCCCCTGCCTTCCTGCATTAAGTTAACCAGCTGGCGGGAGTACACTGTCATCCTGCTACCAGGATCTTGTCACTGCAAAATGACTTAATGCACCCCCCCTTTTCAGGGCCCACAAGTGCAGGACTGTGGGGCTCGCAGTCAGCCAGGTGGTTCACATCAGACCCCTGAGCCTGGACATGGCACAACCCCTCTTCTCTCTGCCCTCTAATGACACAGTGGTGGCCCGGGCCGCGCTGCAATGCCTCTAGGGGCAGGACTTCTGTTTTCTTTATGTTCCAGCATAATCCATGTGCAGTGAACACTGTGGCCTTTGAGCTGCCTTTGTAAGCGTTGCAGCTCATCCTCATTTTGTCACAGGTAAGGTTGTCTCCTCTGCAAGTTGGTAACGAGTCTTCCTCCAATCCGTCCTCCATGCTCTTCTTCCTCTTGGATCTCTTCCGCCTTCAAACTGAGCAGGCAGGTCAACAGCCTCGCCTGTGCCACCATCACCACCACCGATCTGTTGCACCAGCTTGCCTGTCACTCGGGGGCTGAGAGCACTGAGAACCACCCAGACACCCGTGAAGACCCTTTGGGTTTTCTCTGTCTCCATCTCTCAGTTTCCGTGTCATAGGGAAGCACAATGAAAACAACGTCTCCGGATTCTCACTCTTGAGAGGCGGAACCCATTTTTCCAGGGAGGCGTGGCAGAGATGTGAAAGAGGCACGTCTGGCCGCGTAGGGCGGTTCTAGACCAGGGTCTTCCCGTCATGTAGAAAGAGGAGGACTTACTTTGCATTTTCTGCAGGTGGGTCTCTACAGACAAGGTCAGAGGCAGATGAAGACATTTGAGTAATGCTCAAGTGAGGCAGGCTTCGTGCCATTGACACGCCTGTGGGTCCTGCCATGGGCACTCGCCAAGGCAGGGAATTCCTGCTTTCACCGCTTTACAGAGGGCAGCAAGAGGTCTCATTCTTGCCATCCGGACTTGAGCCCTTCGCAGAGCACTTGCTAAAAAGAGCTTTGTGTTCTGAGGTTTGCATGGAGGCTCTGGGCCTAGAACCTGCTCCTTGGGTATCCGTCAGAATCTAATTTTGCCTGTAAATTAAAGAAAAAAACAATACTTGACATTGATCTCGGACTGTGTCGGGTGACTCTGATGCTTGCTATCCTCTAGTGTCTATGTAAGAACCACTGATTTGACAGTCCTGAAGCTATAGCTCAGGGAGAGGGGCATGTCTGATCAGAGTACATGAGAGCAGATGAAGGGGGAGAGAGAGAGAGAGTGGAGCAACAAGCCTGGTTCAACAAGCCTGGAGGATGAGATTCCCACTCAGAACTGCAAACACGGACAGGACCATAGAGTCAGTCCCACTATGAAACACAGCATCCCTCACTGACCCATAGCCCTACAGGGGACAACACTGAAGACACAGTGTGGGAATTGCACCCGATCTGACCCCACCACACTGAGGCAAAGCACTAAGGGCATACAACAGAACAGTTAGGAGAGCAGAGCAAGGAAGTCTTGAGGGAGTACCAAAAATGCACTTTGGACCAGGACTTTGGCATCCCATCGAACTCTACATGAAAACATTCCTAAAGGTAAAAAACAAAAACAGTGAGGTATTTACTGGCTTTTCTTTCTTTCTTTCTTTCTTTCTTTCTTTCTTTCTTTCTTTCTTTCTTTCTTTTTTTGTCATCATTGTTTTGTTTTCTTTTGTTTCTTTGTTTTGCTGTCTTGATTTTGGGGCATATTACTATCTCTGTAGGTCTATCTATAAGATAGGTGGGGTAAACAATCTGGAGGAGAAAACAATAGGACTGAAGGTTCCAGTGGGTGGGGTGGGGGGCATGGGAGAGAGAGTAGCCAGGGAAAGGAAGTGGGTGTTAAACCCTGGCACAAGGGAATATCAAGTGATCCAAAATCAATGGCAAAGAAGGTATAGGGAGCCTGGAAGAGCTTGATCAAGGGCAATGCAACCAAAAGGGATTACTGAAACCCAAATGAAGGCTGAGCATGATAGTAGGACAAAAGGAAAATCAAAGAAAATAGAGGAAAGAACTAGGAGGCAAATAGCAATTATAGAGGTCTAAATATAGGCATTCACATTTGTAAATATAATTATATGTGATGATGGGGAAATGGATTTATGTGCATGTACTTGCAGGTTTAGTTTTAAAGTAGCAGATGGACATTGAACCTCCGCTCCTTGCAAGAACCCTTTGTTCTATTAAACTGGCATTCCACAATGCTCACCTTCCTAACATACTCACTGGAGACAGAGCAGGTGCATAAGCAAATGTGATGAAGAAAGCTAATGGTGCCCGCCTATCAAAAGATATAGCCTCTGTGGTCTTAAAGGCTTGAAGGTAAACAAGCAGCCATTTAGCTGAGAAGCCACAAAGCCCACATGGAAGAAGCACACCAGCCTGTGTGACCAAAAGGTGTCAAAGGGATCAGGTATCAGATATCAAAGAACAAAAAATCATTGTGAATGAGGGGACGTGCAGAGTGGGGAACCAAAGTCCATCTATAGATAACTGGACATCCCATTACAGAAGGGTCACGGGGAGGAGACAAACCAGTCAGGGTACAGTGTAGCAACAGTGAAACACAACTTTCCTCTAGTTCTTCCTCACCACCACCCCTCCACGATAATGATCCCAATTCTATCTTACAAATCTGGCTAGACCAAAGGATGTACACCTGTACAGATAGGAACTGTAAATACAGAGAATCTAGGACAAATGAACCCTTCAGGATCAGTGGTGAGAGTGATGATATCGGGAAGGTGAGGTAGAGAGGGGGAACTGATCACAAGGATCTACATATAACTCCCTCCCTGGGGGATGGACAAGAGAAAGGTGGGTGAAGGGAGTTGGATAGTGTAAGAGATGACAAAATGAATAATTTATAAATTATCAAGTGTTCATGAGAGAGGGAGCATGTGGATGGAGGGGAAAAATGAGGAACTGAGACCAAGGGTTCAAGTCAAAAGCAAACATTTTGAGCATGGTGAGGGCAACAGATGCACAAATGTGCTTGACACTATGTATGGATTATGATAAGATTGTATGAACTCCCAATAAAATGACTTTTTTTAAAGACCAATAGAATAATAATAAAGAATCACTGTCTTGGCTGTCCTATTTAATCATAGGCCAGAGAGTCAAAGTCTTCCATTTGTAATTGTGTACCAAATAATTCAGCACTCTAGGACTCTACCAGACATGAGAGGTTATGGAAGAACTGTAGTTCTGAGTCCAGGGCTGCCAGGTAAGAAGAGGTGCTCTGTTCCAGGCTGTCAGGCAATCATATAAAGTAGTTATAAGACTTCTGGGACAAGCCAGAGGGTCTCTGGTGCCAGCAGCCAGAAAAGTGGTTCTCAACCTTCCCAATTGTGACCCTTTAATACAGTTCCTCGTGTTGTGAACCCCCTCCCCAATCAGCCATAAAATTACTTCCATTGCTACTTTATAATTGTAATCTTGCTACTGGTATGAATCAGGCAACCCCTGTGAGAGGGTTGTTCAACCCCCAAAGGGGTCGTGACCCCCAGGTTGAGAATTGCTGCCCTTGAGCTTTTGCTTGCTTTGTGTGTCTGCGTTCTTGTTGTTGCATGTGGGATCCCATCCAAAGGGTTTCCAGTTCATGAGAGGCTTCGGGTCCTGGTGCCAACAAGCATCTGGAGAGATGATTTTCTCTGTGACCATTTGTAAAGACATTAAGACACATGTGGCAGTCATGTGCTTATGTTATTTCATGGTTGAAATGTAGGGGTGGAGTCTAGCCTGTTAATCTGGAGATAGCCATTGAGTAGCCATGGAGGCCTCTGTGTGGGCATGGCTTTCTCCTGAGACTTCTGGGAAATCTCACGATATTTCCCTCATAGAGATGAGAAGCTATCTTCCCCAGTTGTTGGGAGTTAGTCTCAGAGACAATGAACTATGGGAAAGAAAAGATGGCAGTGCCCGAGGAGCGGGAGAAGCCAGAGGAGAGGCCACATGGCCTTGCCCTGATGGAGCCACACCTCTGAAGCTGGAGAGGTCACATGGAAACCCCTGCCAGTGCTGAGTTGCTTCTATCACCACTGGATGCTGTTGATGGACCTTGAGGCCTGGAAGCGAGGAACCATGGGGAGACCCCTGCCAGCACTGGGACTCTACACCCATTGGCCTGTGACTTCATGAGTCGGAAGGAGACTTTATAGAATGATATCAGGCATATGATATCAGACTTATGACTTTGAACTGGACTGGGCTGGAATGCTTTCTCAATGTCCCATTCCTCTTGTATATAAACCGTACCCTTATATCTATATGTGTGTCTATGAATTTGTTTCTCTACTTTACGTGGACTAACACAACACAACACATTAGTCTGGGTTGACTAGAGAAGCAAATTCATAGACAGTCATATGTTTATAAGAGCTTTATAGAAAAGCACAATTGTATATTAAGAAAGCATCCCAGCCCAGTTCAGAGCAAGTGCCTAAGTCTGATATTAGCCCATATGATCGATGCCTGTCTATAAATTCCTCTTCAGACTCATGAAACCCATGCAATGATCCCAAAGGCAGGAAGATCACAGCGCAGCAGGTGGAAAGTCTTGTGGATCTAGGGACAGTGGAAGCATCTCAACACTGGCAGAGCTCTCCACACGGCTCTTCCAGCTCCATGAGGCTTGTCAACAGGAAAGTGTAGCAGAGAGTGTGTGTCTGCTCCACCTCCAGCAGGCTATGTATCTCCTTAGTGCCTCCAAATGAGGTCATCAAGCTGTGACCTGATAGGCAGGCTAGACTCCACCCCTTCACTCTTACAGTCTCTAGTTGGCAACAGATTATGTAACTACTGTAATTTCTTTTACTTCTCATGGAAGAATTGAGTCATGGTATGAATTTCCCAAAAGAGCAGAATTTGCCTTCATGGGAAAGAGAGAGAGAGAAAGAGAGAGAGAGAGAGAGAGAGAGAGAGAGAGAGAGAGAGAGAGAGAGAGAGAGAGAATAAAATAAAAAGAGCAAGGTGGATATTTTATGAATCTGTATTTCTCTTTCTTTTAGTTTCTCTAGACTTACTCTTTCTCTTCTACCTTCTGCTCTGAGCTCTCTGACCTCCTGGTGGGTTCAGCTGATGGAGGAAGGGGGGAGAGTGGGAGGATAAAGAGTTGGCTGAGCCGCGGTGATGGTGACGTAGTGGTTGTGCACAGGACTGCGGTCCACTGGGATGGAGGTTCAATTCCAGCAGCGGCTCCACAGGAGCAAAGGTTGGGCCTCCTACTCCCACCACCAGAGGGCAGTGATGCCCCCAAAACAAACAACCAAAAGAGCAAGTATCACCCCATTGCATGGACACCTTCTCTGCTGATGGCCATAGATTGGCTGGGACCTCCGGAGATGAAGCTCTCTCTTTGTGTGCATTTCTTTTCTCTGACTACCACAGCAACTCGCAGGCCCTGAGTGGTGTAAAGGGAAGGAGACAAGGCTCTCTGCTCTCAGAGTGACAGTCTCAGAGACTCCCAGGGTCAGAGCTGCCTTGTCCTATTGGGCCAGTGGAATAGACCGGACGGCTGTGAGTAGTTGTAGAGAAGCTTCAATGATGCGGATGAATCCACTTACAGTTCCAGAAGGTAGAGGTCCAAAACAAGGCTCTGGGGGCTAAAATCATAGTGCCACCAGGCAACTCTTTTTTATGTCGGGGCTCTTGGGAAGGTATCAGTTTCTTGCCTGTTCTAAAATCAGGAGGCTTCCCATGTTTTGTGGCTCGTGGCCCCGTCCTCATCTGCCAAACCAGCAGCTTTGGGCTGAACCCTTCCCACACTGCCATGGATCTCTTTCTTTTCCTCAGTCTCCCCTCTTCTCGTTTTAAGGGCCACTCGATTCTCCCGGATCCACCCAAATCACATGGGCAGGAGGACGGTGGCTGACAGGAGAAGCCAAGAGGCCACTCTCCTCATGATTTATTGCTCTGGCTTAGAGATGTGACAGGACAATCTCCTCATTGAAAGGTCAACTGGCTACCAACCTTAATCCGATCAGTAACCTTAACTCCCCTCTACCACATCATGCGGCAGAAGTCACTTCTGTCACAAAGCAGGTTCACACATGCCCGGGGCTGGGGTGTGAACCCCTTGGGGTGGGACAATTTTTCTTCTATCCACTTGGGCTCAGGTTACTGCTCCCTGACCTCCCCTCCCCTCTCCTCTTACCGGCCCCAAGGGGCCTCCCGGCCCTGGGGTGATTGTCTCAGCTCTGCTCAGAACCCTGCAAACTGCCCCCTTACTAGACCTTTCTTCAGGATCTAGCTGAGTGTGCCGTCCAGTTTATGCTGATCTTCTGACTGACGGGGTGTGGGGCACATGTTCGTGGGTGTGATTCAGAGAGCTGGTGTCCACGTGTGCGTGAACAGACATGCTAGCGTCTGCATGATCCTGTTCAGTGGAAATAGACAGGATGCTGAACTCAAATCTACTGCTGTCGAGTCCCTGCCAGCTTATGGCGACCCCGTAAGACCGAATAGACCTGCTCAGTAGAGGCTGCTTCCTCCTCCTCCCTTGGGGAGATGGTGAGTTTGAACCCAGCACTTAACCAACTATGCCACCAGGGCTCCTTAGGTAGGATGCTATTGATGAGTAAATTCCTGTCCCCGCGGTGTCCCTCACTGATGTGAGCACCTGTTTGAGTCTGGTGACGTTGCCAAACTGGGGCCAAGCCTTTTACTTTAAGCTACAGTCCCTGTTACCTGATTGCCTCGCTCTTCGATGGACTTTTCTTTTTTCCAGACACAAAAGTCCCAGTGTCCCAGAGAACTCTGCTGAACTGTCAGGACTTGAAGAGAATGTTGCTCCCCTCCCCACCTGTCTGCCACAAGAAGTTAATGAGACTAATAGGCATTTATGCTTGCAAAAGAAAGGGCTCTATCAATCAATCCCATCGGAGTGGATGATATCTGGTCCCTGTGTCCATCCCATGCTATCTTACATGGCAGGCCATGTGATTTGTGAATTATTAATAATCTAACACCTGCCAGTGACCTTTTCCATGTCAGTTCCTTGGCATTGCCTGAGATAGTCCCTATGCCAAAGCTCAGTGAGTCTTGAATTCTAACCTTAGGGTGTCCATAAGATGGTTGGTTGACAGAATGAGTTATAGACTCACAGACCACTAACTCTTCCAGACATAGTGTGTCAACTAAGGGCAGTGAGGGCTATGTCTGAGCTCCATTCTCTTCTGGCTGAATGAGACTCTCTGAGCCGTGGCTTCGTGTTCTCCTGGGAAAGGACAGGGGCTCCCCTTGAGGCCCACCCCTGCCACTTGTGGCCGTATGGTGGCTTGTGTGTTGCTAGGATTGTGTGGCCAGAAATTACGACACCAGCGTTTCAAATACTAGCAGGGTTTCAGCGAAGCTTCCAGACAAAGACTGGGGAGAAAAGTCAGGCAATCTAGTTCTAAAATTAGCCCAGGAAAAACCCATGGAGTGCATGTTAGTCCGGGTAAACCAGAGAAACAGACCCAGGGAGACTCACATGTGTATGAAAAAGAGCTTTATATTCAAGAGCAATTGAGTATTGAGAAAACCTCTTAGCCCAGTCCAGTCAGATCAAGTTCATAAGTCTGATATTAACCCACATGTCCAATTCCTTTTCAGATACATGAAACACATGCAATGAGGTCGAATGTAGGAAGATCACAGGCTACTGGGTGGGAAATATTGTTAATCCAGTGGCAGTGGAAGCATCTTAGGCTGGTGTGGGTCTCCATGTGGCTCCTCCAGCCCCAGCTCCAGGGCTCTAGCGTATCTCCATGTGTCTTGTCATCAGGAATACGAAGCAGAGTGTCTGAATCTGGCCTCCAATGAGGTATTTATCTCCATGGCACCTCGGAATGAGGTCATCCAGCTGAAACCTGAGTGACAGGCTAGACTCCACCCCTTCAAAAATTGACACCAGATCATGCAACTCCCACAGAGCATCGCAGACTATTGTCTGACACAGCACTGAGGTGGGAGCGGCTGACTCAGAATGTGCGGCGGCTGCACCAATGGACTGGACCCTCGTGAGGCTGGTGAAAATGGCGTAGGACCGAGGCAGGCTTCATTGTCTTCTTCACGGGGGCCACCGTGATGGTCACTGACAACGGGGACAGCCTTGACGAACACTGTGAGGATTCAAGATGACACGTAAGGTCAGCCCTGGAGCATGGAGGATGCACTCAGAAATGTTGGTTTCTGGCCCTCTCTCTTTTCCTGCTGAGGTCCAAGTCACAAGAACAGACCAGGTGTGGTTTTGCAGAGGAAGGGGGATTTGATCTGGGCCTTGCAGTGGAAGAGGCGAGAGGAAGGGAAAAGGCGAGCAAAGGGGCAATACAGCAAGGGACAGCTTGCAAAACAAGGCTGGACAGGGAGACCACTTGGTCCACTTGAAGGTTGGGTGAACAACTCCAGACAGGGCATCAAGTTTTAGGGGGGCTGGGGGAGGGGTGTTGAATCTCCTGGGAGTGCTTGGCAGCCTTGAGGTTGGAGTGGGTGTGCTTTATGGAACATCAGCTGGGGTCTAGCCAGGTCACTTGAAGCAGTGATGGAATATTCTGGAGCTCTCATAAAAATAGAAGTCCAAAATAAAATAGAGCCTCAGTCGCTTCACGCATCGAATGGAGTGCTCACAGCCATCCTGCGATCATGCTGTGAGGACTCAAAGTTGCCAACATTTGCTGAGGGCTTGGTGCATGCCAGAGGCCTGAGACAGCGGTTCTCAACCTATGGGTCGCGACCCCTTTGGGAGTCAAATGACCCTTTCACAGGGGTCACCCGGTTCATAACAGTATAAAATGACAGTGATGAAGTAGCAACAAAAATAATGTGGTGGTTGGGGTTCCCCACCATATGAGGAACTAAATGAAAGGGTGGCGGCATGAGGAAGGTTGAGAACCATTGCCACAGTGGGACAGGGGGTAAGTGCTTTGGCCACTACCCTCTCAACCAGAGAAAGGCGAGGCTGTCCCACCCCTGTAAAGATTTGCGCGCGCGCACGCGCACACACACACACACACACACACACACACACACACACACCAGGAGCCAAATTCCCCACCACCGAATCAATCCCGACTCACAGTGACCCCATAGGGCAGACTGGAACTGCCCTGAGGGTTTCTGCGTCTGTCTGTCTGTCATGGAGTAGAATACCTCCTCATTCTCCCTTACACGGTGCGTTGGTTTGGACTGGTGACTTTGCAGTGAATAGCCCATCCTGTATCCCACAAAGCCACGAGGGCTCCTCATTTACAGCGCTCCTGAGAATGAACCAGGAGCCCTGGGAATATTGTGGTTACGTGATGGGCTGCGATCTCCAGGGCCGGCAGTTTGAAACCACAGCGAGAGACTGGGTTCTCTACTCTGGTAAAAGGTTCCAGTGTCAGCAACCACGGGGAGGTCGTGATGAGCCTGCACCAGCGCTAGGGCAGTGAGCTTGGATCGTTGGTTAGAATCCTCCACCCTTAAGACCCAGGGTCAGAGGTCTGGGGGCAAGGGGGAATGTTACTGGGAAACGGAGCGACAGGATACGCAATAGCACCTTGAGGGGAACTGAAGTGTCACTGAATGTAAAATGGGTGCTATCCTGCTCTGAACACCGGCAACCAAGTCCGAGAAGGAATCTGAGAAACAAGATGTACATCCCTTGGAAACATACTAAAACAGTTCCACTCAGTCTTACAGAGTTTGCTCTGAGCTGGAACCGCCTTGACCGCCATGTGCTTGGCTTTGGGCTTTAATATGTGCAGTTCTTCACTGGGCAGAGGACATGAGAGCGTGTCCTCATGTGTTCTCCACACGGCCCCACCTCCACCCCTCCAAGGACCCTGTGCAGGCGAGTTCCTATTTTTATGCCTGTTGTTCCCCGATACAGAGTTAGAGTTGGTCTCAGTAATGTACCCAGGGTCACTCCAGGTTCTCAGGGCGTCAGCCAGAGTCTGAGTCCAGGATGTGAGATCCAGGAGTGCGGGCTCTGCTCA
>PVJH01046468.1:0-11638 GCA_004026705.1 Nesogale talazaci | reverse complement strand
CGCACGCCCCACCCCCACTCTTGGCCCCCGGGGCAGCCGTGACAGCATCGGGGCGGCCGGGGTTGAACGGGCAGCTTGGGGACGCCGCGCCCCCGCCAGCGCCGTGCGCCCTATGCCCGCAGCGCCGGCGCCCCCCATGCGCCTAGCAGCCGGACTGCGGCGGCGGCGGGGGGCGCCATGGCCTCGGCGGCGGCGGCAGCGACGGGCGAAGCGGAGGAGACCACCCGGCTGCGCAAGCCGCGCTTCTCGTTCGAGGAGAACCAGATCCTGATCCGCGAGGTCCGCGCGCACTACCCGCAGCTCTACGGCGCGCAGAGCCGTCGGGTGAGCGTGGCCGAGCGGCGGCGCCTGTGGGACGGGATCGCCGCCCAGATCAACGGCATCACCAGCTGGAAGCGCACGGGCCAGGAGGTGCAGAAGCGCTGGAACGACTTCAAGCGCCGCACCAAGGAGAAGCTGGCCCGCGTGCCGCACTCCACGCAGGGGGCTGGGCCCGCCGCGGAGGACGCCTTCTCTGCGGAGGAAGAGACCATCTTCGCCATCCTGGGGCCAGGCCTGATTGTGCCGTCGGGGGCCGGGACCGGAGGAGCCAGAGGGGAGCAGCCCTCCGCGGCCGCCTCCTCCCAGCCGCCTTCTTCGGGCCCCTTGGCCCAGTGCTATGTCCTATCAGAGGACCGCCGGGAGGGCCGACCGACAGGTGAGTTCCTTCACCATCCGCTTCCCAAGTCCCAAACATATCCCCAAGCGGGTCTAGCCCTCCCCCAAGTCCCTTCGCATCCTCGCTGCAACCCGGTGGGAAAGACGCTGCTGTCTCCCCGCTTGTACGGCTGGGGAAACTGAGGCTCGGATCCATGAACCGATTCGCCAGTTAGGAATGGGACCCTGACCTTGGCCACCTGGCCGCACCGTCCCCAGCATCAACGACTTTGGGAGCACACAGCAGAGGGTGCAAAGGGTTAAAAGTTCTAGCTGCTAAGCTAAAGGTGGGTGGTTTAAATCCATCCAGCTGATAGATACCGGGAGGAGGAAGCTCTGGTGAAGACTGCCGCTTAGAAAACCCTCTCTGGGCGGCAGTGCTCTAACTAGAGTCAGGGCGAGTTTGAAAGGGACTGGCCAGCAGTCTACGGCGCCTGCGCCAAAGCGTTGCGCCCGCTCCTAGGGGAGGGAATAGAGACAGGCTGTCTGGGTTCTAATCATAGCTTTCCCACTTACCTGCGCGCGCCCGTCCCGGGTCAAGTTAGAACAATCAGCACACATCGCCAGCCAGCCCCTTGCCTAGAGGACAAGCTGCCGCAAGGAATTTACTCGGCTGCGATGGCACCTGCGGCCTCCTTCTGCTCCTTCTCAGAGGTTCCGGGGTTCAAACCACTGACTTTCTGATCTGGCAAACTCTTAGCCCCAGCCCCATCAGGGCACCTCTTTTTTTTTTTTTCGCCCAAGTAAGAGATGGAGCCACAGTTTTAGCATATCTGTCCAATGGGGAGAAAGTGCCCTGGTGGCGCAGTGGTTAGCACGCTAACTGAAAAATAAAGGACTTCGAGGCATGGAAACCCAGAGGGGGCTGGGCTGCCCTGCCCTACAAGATCGTAAAAGCTGGAATCAGTAAAATGGTTTCGGGGGCTTGCTGGGGTGTGGACATGTGGACATGTGTGAGCTGTTGATTGGGGATCCGGTGAAGGTTTCCGGAGCGGATGGGTTCTTCATTCACATTTTGCTACATGGTTATAGACTGCCATCCCCCACAGTGCAGCAGCATTAACTCATCCCACCTCCTTCCGGGGCTCCCCGTCCCCCCTCCCCCTCTCTCTCACTGCTCGTCCTTTCCCATGGTAACGGGATTTTAAAGATGATAAAAATAGCCCCCACCTCAAAGGGGTGTGTGGAATCCACCTGTCAATTGAAGTCAATTGCTAAGTGCAGCCACTGGTAATCTCTGTTGGCGTTGGAGTGAGAGATCTCTGCTGTGAGGTGGGTACTATTCACCTTTCAAGAGAGGAAAGACAGGGGTGAGGTCATTGTCCAAGGTCATATCCTGGGTAGTTGAAGTATGAAGGTTCCAGGCCCTTGTCTCTGGAGTTATTGTTTGTCCTAAAGCTATCCCTATCTGCCCTGAGAACCTGCCCTGTGCTAGCAGGTGCTAGGGACGCAGTGGTGACAGTTAGCGCCTGGCCTGGTGGGGAAGAGCCCTGGTGGTGTCCATTGGGACACTAACTCAAGGTCAACAGTTTGAAACCCCACCCTGCTCCAAGGGATAAAAATGAGACTCTCTATTCCTGTAAAGATTGACAGTCTCTAAAATTTACAGGGACATGGGATTAAAAAAAATTTTTACAGGGACAGTTATACCCTACCCTACAGGGTTTCTGTGAATCTGAAAGGACTTGATGGCAGAGAGTATAGTCCTTGTGGGGCCCCCACCAGCGCCATGCACCTTATGCCCACTATGCCAGCATCCCCCAATGGGGGAGACAGACTGGCCCCAACCCAGATAAAGACCACCAACAACCTTTAGGCTACAAAAGCCAAACTTATTGCCATCAGCTCTGGGCAATTTGAGGTGCTCTTGGTTGGGTGAAGCTGCTGTAAGTAGAATGTAGCATCTGGTTTTTGCTGGGGAAGTTGGAGGTGGGGACAGAAGTCTCAGGATGTCTGTCTTTAATGCTGCGGGCGTGGTCAAGGTCCCAGTTGGGTGTGAGGGAGCCCAGTAAGCTCAAAACTGACCGAATGTGGACCGGTGAGATTGGACTTCAGTGCTTCTTGGAGTGGGACTTCCTCACACTCCCTCCGATTGCTCCAGCCACCCCAAGTCTCTCCCAGCTCCCCCAGGCTGACCCCCAACAGCTTCAGTCGGTAGGGGGAGGTGGTAGGGATATACCCAGAACCTGGACAAAAGCTAGCGTCTCTCTGAAGGGCATTAGCACTGTCTGGCCAGCAGGGGACCCCAGGCGCTGGATTATCACTGAGACTGGTTATCAGCTTTTACAGGGAGAGTTCTTTCCCAAAGTTTGTGGGGAAATGGGGATGTTCAAGATTTATTTTTTTTAATTTCCAAAGACTTAAAATGTTCGTTTGATTTTTGGGGGGTGGGGGTGGGAGGCCCAGCCTTACTCCTGGAGAGCTGCTGCTGGATTTGAACCGTCCAGCCACTGGCCCATAGTCCGGCACTCAACCACTATGCCACGGGGGCTCAGCCCCAAAATGTGCGTTTGATTTACATTGGGGACTTGAATTAAATTTGGAAATCTTAATTTCATTGGAATTTCCAAGGACTCTTTAAAGGTCGGCCGTTGGAACGCACCCAGTGGTTTTGAGGTGGAAGGCCGCGGGGAACTGCCCAGGTGAAAGATAATTGTTAGCTGCCTCCCCAGCGGACCCGAGTGGACCCCGTGCAACAGCCTTAGCGCAATAGCTCGCCAGGCCCTTTTTTTAAAGTGCATTTATGTGTATGTATTTATTCTTAATCGTTTTCTTGGAGGCTCATACAACTTTGTATCCACCTTCCATCCACCCATTGTAGGCAAAGCACATTGTACATCTGTTGCCGTCGCCATTCGCAAAACATCTTTCCACTTAAGCCCTTGGTATGAGCGCCTCCTATTTCCCCTCCCTCCCTCTACAGATCGGGGCGGGGCCCAGGCAGGTAGGAAGGCCAGAGGGGACTCGAGACCCCGCCCCCTGGCGAGGCCACGCCCACCTGACACACACCCCTCTCTCCGCAGATTCCCCAGCCCACCGCAAGGGCGGTTCCAGCAGCCCCGAGTCCTGGGCGCGGCCCTCCAGCATCGCCCAAGACCTGGGTGGTCTTCAGCGCAAGGAGTGTGAGTCCCCGCCCCCTGCAGCCCAGCAGCCGGTCCAGCTGTCCCGCCTGGCCTTGTCTCCGCCGTCCCCGGTCGCACCCGCCTCGGCCCCGCCGCCGCCGCCGCCGCCCCCTCCGCTGCCACCGCGCGTGGCACCCTCGCCCCCCAGCCCGCCGCCGCCGCCGCCTCCCGCTCCTCCGCTGCCGCCGCCAGCCACGCCCCCTGCCCCAGACCCCTCCCTGGACTTCCTGCGGGCCCAGCAGGAGACTGCCCACGCCATCCGGGAGCTGGCTGGCACCCTGCGGCAGGGACTGGCCAAGCTGAGCGAGGCCCTCAGCGCGCTGCTGCCGCTGCTGCCAGGCGCCCCCAGCGACCCGCCGCCCCCGCCCCCGTCGCCCCCCAGGCCCGCGCTGCCCCCACCGGCCCCCAAAATGGAGATTACCCCAGAGCCCGTGTCCGTGGTCGCGGCGGTGGTGGACGGGGCTGTGGTGGCCACCCGAGGCGTGATCGTGGCCCCCAGGAGCGAGGAGGGCGCTTCGCGGCTACCCCCAGCCCCCGCCCCGCCCCAGCCCCCCGACTCGCCCCCACACAAGAGGAGGAAGGGTTTCCCGACACGCAAGAGGCGGGGGCGGTGGAAATCGTCCTGAAAGCCTCTGTGGGGAAGAGCTTGTCTGCACACCTTATGCCTGCACCCCCTCGGGCCCCCAGCTTGTTGGCACAGTCGAGGGGGCCTGCCCTTCGCCATCCCAGCTGCACCCTGACTCCCCGCCCCGCCCCCAGGTGGACGCACCCCTTCTAGTTAGTGCCTGAATCATGGGGAGGGGGGGCGCGGCTCATCACTGGCCCCCCCCCAGGGGGGGAGCCCATCCTCTGGTACAACTGCTGCCTGCTTGGCTGCCGCCCCCGTGACTTGTAAGCCATCGATTTTATGTTATTATTTATCGCCCCCCATGTTGGGGGCGGGGCGGGGTGGGGGTGGGGGGAAGCACCTCAAGGCTCTGCACTTTAGCTGCCCTTCACAACTCCTGTTCGTGACTTGAATTGAGTCACGGGCTGCAGCCTCCCCTGCTCTCCATCGCCCCCCACCCCGACTTTGAAGGGGGTTGGGACTGGCAAGACGAATCAGAAGATGGTGTCAAAGAAGGAAGAGGGGGGGTGGAGTGCTTATGGGGGGGCACTGTAGGTTGCGCCCTCAGCCCCGCCTCTGATCTTCCAGTGGTGATCAATAAACTTATTTTTAATAGAACAAACTGGGGCTGTGCCTGAGACAGGCCTGAGGGGTGGGGCGGGGCTGCACGACACCTATCCCCAACCCCCCCCCCCCCGCCCTGTCTGAACACGTGAGACTTGCTTGGCCACTCTTGTCTGGCCTGTGAAGTTCCAGGTGGATGGGCTCCCTGCCTGCCCACCTTCACTTTTTCTGTTTTGTTTGGCATCACTGCCTCTGGTGGTCGTGGGCACTACCCAGTGCTGCTCCTGAGAGCCCCCGCTGGATTTGAACCGCCAACCCTGTGGGTCGCAGTCCCGCACTCAGCCACTTAGTCACCGGGGCTCAGCCCATTGTTTTCAGTCTCTTAAAACCTTCAAATCAAACAAACAAAAAAAAAAACTTTAGGGCTGAGTCCCGGTGGCGCAGTGGTTGAGTGCAGAACCACGGCCCACTGGCTTGGCAGTTCAAATCCAGCAGCATCTCTTCAGGAGCACGGCTGGGCCTCCCACTCCCACCAGAGGCCAATGATGCCCCCCCCCAAAACAAACAAAACCCTTCAAATCTTCTGTTCACCTGAAATTGCACTCCTATCCACCCTGCCAGTGCTTACTTAAACGCCTTCCTTCCCAGAAAGCTCCCTGGGTCCTTTCCTGAGATGAGAGGAGACGGGCACCTCTTCAAAGTCTCTTTCTGCCATGGAGTCAGTTCCCATTGAGGGTCCCTGCAGGACACAGTAGAACCGGCCCCTGTGAGTGTGGTTTCTGAGACAGAAACGCTTTGTGGAGACTAGAAAGCATCTCTCTCCCAAGGATGGGGTCTTCCAAGTGGCTGGTCTTTCAGGCGGGCAGCTCCCTAGGTAGTAACCCTGACATACCTGTGCTGGTCCCTTGGTTCTCAGGGGCCCATCCATGACCTTGTGCCTTTATCTGTGAAAGCAATGTTCCCTGCATTGTGTCTGAAGACCAGAGCTAGTTTTGTGCCTCACTGCATACACCTGCTACAGGGCTGGTACCAAACTGGATCATTGTCAACCTCCCCCGGGGGCAGGCTGCCATCTGCTGCTAATCACTAGGTTAGCGGTTCGAACTCCGCCCAGAAAGACCTGGTGGTCCACTCCCGGAAATGTTCAAAACGGAAAAAAACAAAACCACCGCTATCCAGTCAAGTCCAATTGCACACCACGATGCTCTGCAGGATGTCTGGCCAAGAGCCCTGGCCGTGTAGTGGTAACACATTGGGGGGCTAGCCACAAGGTCAGTAGTTTGAGACCACCAGCCACTCAGCAGGAGAAAGATGAGGCTAGCTAAACCCATAAAGGCTTATCTCAGACCCTCAGGGGCAATTCCACTGTGTCCTTTTTTAAGATCGCTATAGCGCTGAGATGGGGCCAAAGCACTGTATGCCAAAGGCTGTGACTCTGTATGGGAACAGACAGCCTCGTCTTTCTCCCAAGGGGTAGTGGGTGGAATTGAACCGCTAACTTTGAGGTCAGGTGATGCTCTTGGCTAAGAGTTGGACGGCTGACCTCAAGGTTAGTGGTTATAATCCAGCCGCTACTCCTTGGGAGCAGTTCCCATTCTGACAAACATGGGGAGGGGAGGGCTGCACGGGGCGGGGGGGTGAGCCAGAATCAACTAGATGGCAACCGGTTTGGATTCCTTGAGGACCGAAGCGGGCCCCGACCTGCTGTGTAACTGAGCAAACAGCTTCACTTCTCTGGGCCCCCGATGTGCTCATCTATAAAATGGGTACGTGGAGTAAGGCGCCTTGACATCCTACAACTAAACTCTCTTCATCCTTCAGTGCTGGCTGCCTTCAGGAAGCCTTTTTTGGCACCACCTCAGAGCCGTGAATCGCAAAATACAGATCAGCAATCATTGCAGGCCGTCGAAACAGATGCCCGCTTCCAGCAATAGGCTGAGACCTATCAGGGCAGGACCTAGACCTGTTTTGATGGGTATATGTATCCAGCACAGAAGAGAGGTTGAAAATGTGTTGCATTAATGGACAAAAACAAGGTTAAAAAAAAAAGCCCTCCTTCACATATGGACCAAGCACCGTGGCTAACTCTTAAGGCCAGATGGGTCTGGCACACTCCAGGGGAGCCCTGAGGGTGGTCAGGGGTAAGCAGTTAACCGTTAACTGCAAGTTGGCCATTCAAGCCCAACAGCTGCTCCAAGAGAGGAAAGGTGAGGTAACCTTTCTTGAAAAGGGCACTTTAGAAGCTGGGTGGATTTCTGTTCTGCCCTAAAAGGGTCTGAGATGGAATTCGCTTGGGTTTACGGTGTTTTCCCAGAGGACACTTAAAGATAAGATTAGGGACGCGCCTGAAGCCACAAACAACTAAGCTTAGCCGGCCCCACCTGTCTGAACCTGCTGCCGCTAACCGCAACTTTGAATTGCTTCATCCAAGCTCCCTTCCGGTCACTTCTGACTCCTGGTGATCCCGGGACGTGCCAGAGGGAATCTGCCCTGTAGAACTCTCACGGGCTGTTCTTCTGGAAAATTGCACCAGGCCTTTCTCTAAAGGCTCCTCTAGATGGACGGAAAATTCTCAGTGGGTTCATAACCCACTGGGTTTTACCATCCAAGAACCACGAGTTCTCTCTAGTAATCCCTAGTCTAAACTCACGTGTCATGGGATGGGACAGATGAGGACGGCTCTCTGGAGTTTGAGACGGTCCATCTTTTCCCCCAACAAACAATCTTATCTTTCCCAAAGAGAAAGTCCATTTTGGGGGACCCGTGAGCTTGTTCAGAGTTCTAGCTCTAGCTATTTCCCCCCCACCCCAGCGCTTAACTTTTTAGAACGTGTGTGCAATCCATGATTATACAGGTCGTATGGTTTAAGATGATGTCAAAGTAAATATATATGTTTTTTGGAAAAGAGCTATTCACATCATTAAGAAAATTATAATGCAGGTCTGAGTCAAATTGTGACCTGTGGGTAGCAGATGAGACGGTTGAATGAGGGGGTGAAGAGTGCTGGTAGCTTCCGCTAGTTTGAAAACTCATGGCATGTGGCAAATGGTTCTTTTGCCCCTTCTTCATTCAAATCGTTTTGAGGGCTTAAGCTAGAACCCAGGGTCCTGTAAGAGAAAGCTTTGTGTTCCCAACGTTTGTTCAGGTAGTAAGCACTCAATTTGGGGAGGCGGGGGGTGGGGGTGGGGGGGTGGAGAAGCATACTTCTCCCCAGGACAGAAACCACCATGCTTTCCCATCTCTGGCCCCTGCCTTTCCTCCCAATTGGCTAGTAACCCGGGATGAGGAGTTCCCAAACCCAGTGCTTCGAAAGCACAGAAGGAGAGGGCGGGGGTGGAGGGCGGTGCAAAGACAGAGAGGAAACCGTGAAGGCCTTTCCCCCACAACCTCCCAGACAGCGGAAGTGCGTCATTTTATCCGCCTCGCACAGCATTTGGGGAGTTGTAGTGCGGTTGGGGGGTGTGGGGCTCAATCCGCCTTGTAACCCTTAGGAAGCCAGGACGCGCCTTTAGAGCTGAAACCGGTTCGACGGAACGCTCGTTCCCTCCTGCCCTTTACGCGGTGGGCAAATTGAGGCAGAGGCCTGACCCAGATGGCTTCAGTCTCCCCATTTCTCCGACTTTCCCAACTTCAGTTAAAGGCTGAGGTCCGACATCCAAGGGACCCCGGTGCTAAGTGGCCACCCCCTTGGCATTTGCCACCTCCCCAGCCCCCAGCTCTGCAGCTCCTTGAGAGCGCCCCGCGCCGCCCCAAGGGTCGCATGCCACCCTCAGCCGTCCTTGGGTAACCCCTTTCCTTTGGTGGGCAGGGAAGCTGAGGCTCAAGAGAGGGCAAGACCTTGACTCAAAGCTGCACAGCCGGCTGAGCGCCGGTGGCACAGTGGTTGCGTGCCGAACTGCGGCCCACAGGGTCGACGGTTCAAATCCAGCAGCAGCTCTCCAGGAACGAAGCTGGCCTTTCTACTCCCACAGGGCAGTGATCACACACACACACACACAAAGCTGCACAGCAAGCGCACGCAGGAATTGACCCCCGCAATCCCCACGCCCAACCTGCGTGCCTCAGCTCCCTGGAGCGCACCGCACACCCCACTGGGAGATGGCGAGGAAATCGCAGCGCGCGCGCGCGCGCAGCGGCGGCGAGCGCGCCTGAAACTGCCTCGCCGTCCCCTTTAAGGGCTGACCCCTGCGGGACTACGTTTCCCAGAAGGCTTTGCCGCGCCTTATGTAACTTTCCCTGCGAAACGGCCTCTGGGGCAGAGGAAGGAGGTGGAGGCAGCGGCGGCCGTTGCAGCGGCGGCGGCGGCGGCGGGGACGCGAGTGGCGGGAGCCCGAGGAGGCGGCGGCACCCCCGTTCCAGCGCGAACCCGGAGCTGCGCGCCGCAGCCCCGAGCCCGGGCCGCGGAGGGCGCCGGCCTGCCTCCGCCTGCCTTCTCCCGGGAAGCGAGAGTGAGGAAAAAGGCTTAGGGCCCAGGGGGCGGGGAAGGGGGGCCGGGCCTGGATCCGGCGGGGAGGCCGGGCCGTGCCTCGCGCGGTCCCCGGGACGCGGATCGAACGTCGGCGGCGCGGATCGAAGCTCGGCTGTCGGCGGAACGGCGGGCCCCGGCGGCGCGCGCGCGAGGGCCATGGCGTCGGTGCAGGCATCCCGCCGCCAATGGTGCTACCTGTGCGACCTGCCCAAGATGCCCTGGGCCATGGTGTGGGACTTCAGCGAGGCCGTGTGTCGCGGGTGCGTGAACTTCGAGGGCGCGGACCGCATCGAGGTGCTCATCGACGCCGCTCGCCAGCTCAAGCGCAGCCACGTGCTCCCCGAGGGCCGCTCGCCGGGGCCCCCGGCCCCCAAGCACCCCTCCACCAAGGACCTGGCCGCCGCCGCCGCCGCCGCCGCGCAGGGACCTCAGCTCCCGCCCCCGCAGGCCCAGCCCCAGCCGTCGGGCACGGGAGGCGGCGTCTCCAGCCAGGACCGCTATGACAGAGCCACCTCGTCGGGCCGCCTCCCCCTGCCCTCGCCCGCCCTGGAGTACACCCTGGGGTCCCGCCTGGCCAACGGCTTGGGCCGAGAGGAGGCTGTGGTCGAGGGGGCGCGAAGGGCTCTGCTGGGCACCATGCCCAGCTTGGTGCCTCCGGGGCTACTGGCAGCAGCGGTGTCCGGCCTGGGGAGCCGAGGTCTGACGCTGGCCCCCGGCTTGAGTCCCGCCCGCCCCGCTTTTGGCTCGGAGTTGGAGAAGCAGCAGAGGAATGCGGACTGCCTGGCCGAGCTGAACGAGGCCATGCGGGGCCGAGCGGAGGAATGGCACGGGCGCCCCAAAGCCGTGCGCGAACAGCTGCTGGCGCTGTCCGCCTGCGCCCCCTTCAACGTCCGCTTCAAGAAGGATCACGGCCTGGTCGGGCGGGTGTTCGCCTTCGACGCTGCTGCCCGCCCCCCGGGCTACGAGTTTGAGCTGAAGCTCTTCACGGAGTATCCGTGCGGATCGGGCAACGTCTACGCGGGAGTGCTCGCGGTGGCGCGCCAGATGTTCCACGATGCGCTGCGCGAGCCTGGCAAGGCCCTGGCCTCCTCCGGCTTCAAGTACCTGGAATACGAGCGCCGCCATGGCTCCGGGGAGTGGCGTCAGCTGGGGGAACTACTCACCGACGGGGTCCGCAGCTTCCGGGAACCCGCACCTGCCGAGGCCCTGCCGCAGCAGTACCCAGAGCCGGCCCCTGCGGCCCTGTGCGGGCCACCCCCGCGAGCCCCCTCCAGGAACCTGGCGCCCACGCCCCGTCGCCGCAAGGCCTCCCCGGAGCCCGAGGGCGAGGCGGCCGGCAAGCTGACCACCGAGGAACAGCAGCAGCGGCACTGGGTGGCACCCGGGGGTCCATACTCGGCCGAGACCCCGGGCGTACCCTCGCCCATCGCCGCGCTGAAGAACGTGGCCGAGGCCCTGGGCCACTCACCCAAGGACCCTGGCGGAGGTGGGGGTCCTGGGCGGGCCGGCGGCGCCAGCCCTGCCGCCTCCTCCACGGCCCAGCTGCCGACCCAACATCGGCTGGTGTCCCGCAACGGTGAGGCCGAAGTCAGCCCCACGGCGGGGGCCGAAGCCGTGAGCGGGGGTGGGAGCAGCAGCGGGGCCACCCCCGGGGCCCCCCTGTGCTGCACCCTGTGCCGGGAGCGGCTCGAAGACACCCACTTCGTCCAGTGCCCCTCGGTGCCCGGACACAAGTTCTGCTTCCCCTGTTCGCGGGAGTTCATCAAGGCGCAGGGCCCCGCGGGTGAGGTGTACTGCCCGAGTGGCGACAAGTGCCCCCTCGTCGGCTCCTCCGTCCCCTGGGCCTTCATGCAGGGCGAGATCGCCACCATCCTGGCCGGTGACATCAAGGTCAAGAAAGAGCGAGACCCCTAGACCACCACGATGATGAAGATGACGTTGATGACGACCACCACCACCACCACCGAGCTACTGCCCCCTGCCCTCCCGCCACCCGCCGCCGCCGCTGCGGCGGATAAATTATTCCCTCCCCCACCCAGCCCGGTGCTGCCCAGACCTGTGTACATACCCCCCTTCCTGAGCCCAGTGGGTCCCCTGGGGTAGATGCCTTGGGGGCGGAGGCAGAAAGCTTGTAGCTTCTGCCAAGGGCGTGCTTGGGGTCCCCGGGTGCGGGGGGGGGGG
>PVJH01046467.1:0-11913 GCA_004026705.1 Nesogale talazaci | reverse complement strand
CCAGCCTTATTCCTGGAGAGCTGCTGCTGGATTTGAACCACCAAGTCGGTGGGCCGCACTCAACCACTATGCCACTGGGGCTCAGCCCTGCCTTTTTTCAAAGGTGAACCATGAATACCAGAAGGATCCAGAAATTACCTTTTTGACGCGAGTCTACTAAATGCTGTGTGAGTGAAACCTTGTGAATTCTTTAATTAGAGTTTTCTTGTATTGTGGCAGAAATGTGTATTTCTGCAAAAAAAAAGTGTAATGATGTACTTATTTGTGCTAAACTTTTTATAAAAGTTTAGTTGTAAATTTAACCCTTTTATACAACATCCATCAAGTGTGTTTATTGAGTGGTGATTGCCTGCTTTATTTCAGAGGACCAGTGCTTTGATTTTTATTATGCTGTGTTGTAACTGAACCCAAATAAATGAAAGTTTAAATTTATGTAGACTGTATAAGATTATAATAAAACATGTGTGAAGGTTAACAAAAAGATACAGTGTCTGGGGTCAAAGGCTTGAAGTTACATAAGCAGCCATCCAGCAGTGGAGCAACAAGCCCACATGGAAGAAGCACACCAGCCTATGCGATCAGGATGTGTTGCCAGGATCAGAAAACCCAAAACAAGTAAACAAAAACTATATTGTTGAGAGAGAACGACCGGGGGTTAGAGCAGAGACCCAAAACTCATCTGTACATGATGGGACATCCCCTCACAGAAGGGTCACAAGGAGAAGGGATGAGTCAACCAGGGTGGAGCAGAGCACTGATGAAGCACAAATACTCCTCTGCTTCCTTGAGGTTTCCCTCCTTCTCCCTCCCCCCCAGCCCAGTATCATGACTCCCGTCCTGTCTTTCACTGTGGGCTACACCGGAGCGGGTGCACAGGTACAGATCAGAGATAAGAGCTCAGGACACACAGAATCCAGGAACAGGAATGGGAGTAGTGATACCAGGAGGGTAGGGGGAAGATGGGAGGAGGAGGGGAGGAAGGAGGAACCAATCACAATGACACATAGCCACCACCCCAGGGGTTCACACAATAGAAACGGGGGAGTTCGTGGAGGGAAACAGCCATTGGTGTAAGATATGAAAATTATAATAATTTATAATTGATCAAGTGATCCTGGGAAGGGGCAAAAAGAGAAGCTGATACCAAGGGTTCAATAGAAAATGTTTAGAAAATAAAGGTGACAACATATGTACAAATATGCTTGATACAATTGATATATGAATAGTTACAAGAGCTGTAAGAATCCCCAATAAAATGATCTTGTAATAATTTTCATAATTTGAATGCATAAAAACTTACAAAAAGAATACATGTTGAATTTTGTCAAATGTAATATAATGTAATATCAAATGTAAAGTGATGTAATATTGCTTTAAAATTTTTGTTACTATGAAAAAGAATTATATCGTACAACCTCAGATATCATTTATATCTCTAAGGCTATTTTTCCCAACTATGAATCCTTTTTTTTTTTGTTTCTAACTTTTGCTTTCCAATCATCAGTAATTATTATTTTTTTTTAATTTTTTTTATTTATTTTTTTTTTTAGGCATCACTGCCCTGGTGGTGGGTAGGAGGCCCAGCCTTTGCTCCTGGGAGCCGGAATCGAACCTCCATCCCAGTGGGCCGCAGTCCCGCGCACAACCACTACGCCACCGGGGCTCAGCCTCATCAGTAATTATTAATACATATGTTAATTTATTGTACATTAATACATATGTACATTTAAGGCTGCAGAATTAGTAAAAATCTTTTATTTTTTTTTACCTTTGGGCATTAATGATCAAGGCTGAATTTGAATAATAATTATATTAACTGGTCTTTTTTATAGGCCCAAGGATATTATCATCTCACTGACAGCGTAATTCAGGATGGATATTGAATAATTCTTTTTGACAACCTATGTGATCTAATTCCTCTACAATTAGTCATTCTTGGCGTAGTAGACAGTATTTTAAACATGAAAATAGTCGTTATTTGGCATCGAGTCTGTTTTGACCCTTAGAGACCCACTGCACAATGGAATGAAATAGTGCCCAGTTCTGCACTCTCGTGACATTTGTTTCTCTGCTTGAGCCCATTGTTGTGATTAAAGTGTCAATCCACCTTGTCCAGGGCCTTCTTCTTTTTTTACTGCCCCTCTACTTTACCAAGCATGATGTCCTTCTTCAGGGACTGGTCGCTCCTGACGGGGTACCTGTCCAAAGTACATGCTGTGAGCAGCCCGCTGGTCATACTTCTTCCAAGACAGATTTGATTGTCCTTTTTTTGGGGGCATCACTGCTCTCCGGTGGTGGGAGTAGGAGGCCCAGCCCCACTGCTAGAATTGAACCTCCATCCCAGTGAGTGCAGTCCCGCGCACAACCCCTACGCCACCGGGGCTCAGCCCTTGATTGTCCTTTTAGCAGTCCTTGGGTACTTTCAATATTCTTCTCCAGCACCGCAATTCAAATTCATCAGTTCTCAGTCTTCCTTGTTCAATGTCCAACTTTCACAACTCAGATAAGGCGACTGAAAACACCATCGTTTGGATCAGGCACACCTTAGTCCTCAAAGTAACATCCTTGCTTTTCAATACTCTAAAAAGGTCTTGTGCAAAAGGGTAGCATGGTGAATTACAAATCAGGCTGCTAACTGCAAGGTTACCAGTTCACACCCATTTGTCACTCAGCTTACTCTCTTTCTGCCCACATGTCAACCCTGAGAAATACTGGCAACACCTCCTGCTGTTCCAGTTTGTAACTGAGTAGTTTAAAACACCAAGCCTTTTTGCTTTTCTCGTGGTTGGTAGCAATTGTTGTTCCTCCAGGTGAGAAGATGGCATGACTTGAGAAGTTTGGAAAAGCCTGTGTTTCAGTTCATCGGAATCTGAGTGCTTCAGCTTCTCAGGCTCCCTGACATCTTACTGCTTAAGATTTTAAGTATCCGCAGGAATATGATGAGCACTGTCCGATTTCTGCCACCAGAGCGAAAAGAAACAGTCATTCTTAGATCTCTCTCTGCCATTGTCGTTTGTCTTGATGCTTAACAGTTTGGTAGTTTGAATGCAACTATATTTGCAGAGCTCTTATAATGAGGAAACGGATTTCCTTCCATTTTTGGTTGAATGACAATAAAATTTCTGCTAACTGAAGGCACATTTATGAAAGGTTAGCTGTTGTTTCAGTCTTTGCAGGGGTTAGAATACTGAGAGGTCATGTTTTGGGGTTTTCTGTTTCTACCATTTAAAAATTAACCTTTTGTAGGGTTAGGATTTGATTCTCAAACTAGGGGACAAAGACACAAGAGCAGAAGACCTGAAGGTCTCTGATTTGTTTGGAAGTATATTCATCTCATTGACAGCTTATAAAAATTTAATTCCATTGAGTCTTTTTTTTGGGGGGGGGGCATCACTGCCCTCTGGTAGGAGTGGGAAACCCAGCCTTGCTCCTGGAGAGCTGCTGCTGGATTTGAACCACCAAGCCAGTGGGCCGCAGTCCTGAACTCAACCACTATGCCACCAGGGCTCAGCCTAATTCCATATATTCTTTCTGCAGAAAATTTGGCTCAGTTCAATGAGTGAGACCTGTGATTTTACTTTTCCAAAAAGATCACAGGTGATGTCTGGGCAGCTGATACTCATCTTGAGAACCACTAAGGTTGGCCTTTCTTCTAGTCCCCACCATGGGAGGGGACTTTAAAAAAATTGTGGCAAATTTCCATGATCTTTTCATTTATTTTTCCATGAAAAATTTTTTTAGAATTTTACTGGGAGCTCTTAAGATATTATTACAATCCATTAGTTCCATTAGATTAAGCATTGATTGTACAATTGCTGCCATCATCATTTTCTTTTTTTTGGGGGGGGGCATCACTGCCTTCTGGTGGTGGGAGTAGGAGGCCCAGCCTTTGCTCCGTGGAGCTGGAATCCAACCTCCATCCCAGTGGGCCGCAGTCCTGCGCACAACCACTACGCCACCGGGCCTCAGCCCGCCATCATCATTTTCAATACGTTTTTCTTTTCTTCTTGAACTCCTTGATATCAGCTACTCCTTACCCCTCCTGCCACCCGCTGATCCTTCAATATATCGTATATTAGTATTAGTGTACTAATATTTTTTGTTTGCCATAGCTTCTACCATCCCGTTTATCCAGTTACCTAAGGTTCTGATGTTTGTTCCCTTCCAGTGGAGACACCCAGTCATCGTCACTATCAGTTCATCCTTCACCCTTCTTGACCCTCTCTTCATGGTTTCTCAAGGAGTCATTACTCCCCTTACTTTTTCTGATGGGCTTATCGATCTTGACTTTTGTGCATCAAAAGATCTTGCTTATACCAATGTATAAACGCAGGCCTAGCAAGATTAGTGAGGTAAAACTAAGGCCCTGGGCTAAGCCCTGGTGGCATAGTGTTTGAGTGCAGGACTGAGGCCCACAGGGTTGGCAGTTCAAATCCAGCAGCAGCTTTCCAGGGGGCAGTGATGCCCACACACAAAAATAAAAAAACAGCTAAGGCCTTAGAGTGGCAGGAGGCAACTTTACCGAACAAGAGGATAGTTGTGAGTTTCATCAGTGCTCTACTGCGTTCCGGACATATTGTCCCTCCTATATGGGACAATGGCCTTTCTGTGTGGAAATGCGCAATTATTTCCCAGGTGGACTTTGGGTCTCCACCTTTCCTACGTTCCTTCACGTGTTTTTGAACCCATACCTATTCCTGTCGACACCTCATGATCACACAAACTGGTGTGCTTTTTCCTGGTGCCCTTTGTTGCTTCCCTCCTAATGGACATACAGTATGTGATAGGAAGGATTATTGTGCCAACTTGGTCAATAAAGACATGTGGAGTTAATAAAGTTGCTGTTTAATTGAAGGGCAAAGAGATACATGACTCAGCGAGCCTCGCCTTTTTGCCTTTTGTTCTCTGATGATCGGACAAGTGTGTGACTGCCTTAGCTGGTTCTCTGCCTTAACTCCAGAGCTACACTGCCTGTGGGACGCCCAACCCGTGGACTGTGTCGCTATAGTTTCAGGTTCCTTCAAGACCTACTTTGCCCCACTGATGGTGTTTACATCACTTGAGCTGGGGACTGTCGGACCCTGTCATGGCTGTTGATGACCTACCCTGCTGTTTGCTGCCTGTGGCCGGACTCCCTGTATTGCTCTACAAAAGACTCAGCTATCTGCTTCCTTGACTTGTACCAAGTAGCCCTTGTGAGTTGAAGGACGGCTGGTGTACTAACTGTATCACAGAAGTGAGTTGAACTGAGCCATTTGTACTGCTTTGTAGACAAAGTAGCCGTTTGTTTTTATGTTGTGTATATCTATATAAAATCACAAGCGTCCTGGTTTTGATTCTCTGGAGGCCTCTGTCTAGCATATTACACCTTTTATTTTATTTTTTTTGTGGGCATCACTGCCCCCTGGTGGGAGTAGGAGGCCCAAACATGCTCCTGGAGAGCTGCTGGTGGATTTGAACCACCAACCCAGTGGGCCGCAGTCCTGCACTCAACCACGATGCCACCGGGGCTCAGTCGATTACTCTTTTACAGATGTTGATAAAGCCAGAATTATTCTAGAGACCCCAGAATAGTGGGAGTGCTTTAGGAAAACAATTGAGATCTCCTCTTTAGAAATAGAAAATTTGGGCCAGATTACTTTTAGAAGCCATTTTACTTTATACATAACACAGTGGCTACTACTAGCAGGAAATTTACCTGAAACGTGAACCAGTTAGTAAAATTTTGGAGACGTGAACTGTTATAGATAGTATACACATGTGTTATGAGCTGGCCACAATACAGTAGTTGGGATAAAGAATTTCACTCAAAGAATCTGGCCTTTGTCTTTGATTCCTGCTACTCTTTTGAGATTGTAAACCTGAAGCTTGTTCCGTCCTTCATAAAAACCCACTTGGATTATAAAACAGGCTTTGCAGTGAATTCTTTCACTGCAGAGGCAAGAACGGAGGTATTGCTCACCAGGAAAACCACACAATATTAGCAGTTCTACCCAGACTTCATAGGGGCTGAGTCAGCATTGTCGTCATAGCAGTGTTTGTTGTGTGTGTGTGTGTGTGTGTCTGTGTGTATTCGATTCTTTGTTAGAACTAATTAATTTCGTATTTGCAAACATTTAACACAGGAAACGAAAGTGGGTGGTGGTGGGGGGGACCAATAAAGAACACTTTGACTTCTGCGCGGCTCCTGCCCCGGAGCGTGGACCACCGGCAACGTTTATTAATTTTGACCTGCGAACCTTTCTCGGAGCATGGGAGGAGAGCAAGTCGGAGAGGCCGCCGGGGCGGGATCAGGAAAGGCAGCGGGGATGGAGTAGACAGCTGTTCCCAGTGTGGAGTCGGCCGCGGAATCCCAGCCGGTGTTGGCATCCCAGAGGCCCTTGCAAAAAGGACCGCCTTCCGCGCCCGCCTCTCAAGATGCCCTGCGGTGCCTGCACTCACGGAGCTTTACCCCTACCCTCCCCCCCTCCCCCGACGTGCCTTGGGTACCACATCTAGTCGCCAATCCCTGAACCCAGGCTTCTTCTCTAAGCCCGACAAGGGCACTGGGTCCTGGTGCTTTCTCAAGAGGCGGCCAGAGGCTGGGCTCCCCTCCGAGCCACCCTCGATTCGTTCGCGGGGGCTCTGGGCCCGGGCCTGGGAGCAACGGCGTCTCCGAGGGACCCTCGAGGGGCGGGCTGGCCAGTTCGGCTTTGGGGTCTGAGCCTCTGTCCGAGGCTGGCCTCAGGCTTGAAGTTTCGGCTAGGACGTGGCCCCCAGACGTTACCACTGTACTCGCCTGCACAGGTGACAATATGTGGACTCTGGGGAGTATAGTGCCCCCCCCCCCACACACACACAACAAAATACCTGATTGTAGCTGCTGAGTCCATTCTGACTCAGGGAGCCTGTGAGACCAGGCTAGCACTGTCTGTAAGTCTTTACAGAGTAGATAGCCTCAGCTCTCTGCCCCCAAGCAGCTGGTGGGCTTCAACCGCGGACTTTGAGCCTATGTAACCATGACACCACCAGGACTCCATGTACATACTGCAGTGCCACGGAGTCCATGCGGACCCCTGGTGACCCCTGGTGAGTTAGTTTCCCAAACGGTAATTTTAGGGGAGTGGAAAGCCCAGTCTTTCCCCAGCGGTGGTTCCGATCTGCTGACGGTGGAGACCTAAGTTCAGCTTTCATTGAGTTCTTTCTGATCACGAAGCAAAATGTAAAAAGGTTGACCCTCCTGCAGAATGTGCTTGGAAGCAGATTTAGACTCCCCTCGCCAGCCCAGGAAAGAAAGAAGAGACCAAAGTGGATTTCAGAAGAGAATCTGAAAGCTGCTCTCGAATTTCGAGTACTAAAGTAAATGAAAGAAAAGATGAAGGACAAGGGTTGGAACAGAAAATTGGAAAGGACAGCTCGAGAAGATACAGTATTAAAATGAAATATGCAGACAGCTGGAATTTGAAAGCTCAGAGGAAAAACATGCTCAGTATATTGCAAGTTGAAAGAATGGAAAAACAGCAACATACAAGTTAAGGGCTGCAGAATAGAAGGATTCACAATACTGAATGGTGCAGGAAGCATCAAAAGAAGACGATACAATCACTAAACCTAAATGAATGTGCAGATTTCCAACTATTTCCAATAGTTAGCACATGAGCAAGAACAGATGATACTGAAAAAAGCTCAAGCTATGCTGAAGGCATTGACAAAAAACAAGGCGGCAGGAACTGACAGAATATCAATTGGAATGTTTCAACCAGCAGATGAAGCCATGCAAGCTTTCATTAGTCTATGCCAAGTAATTTAGATGGCAGCTACCTGGACAACCAGGGAGAGGAAGGAGGGAGAAAGGGAGAAGGAGAGGGAGAGGGGGAGGGAGAGGAAGAGAGGGAGAGGGAGAGAGAGAGAGAGAGAGAGAGAGAGAGAGAGAGAGAGAGATCTCAGAATGTGAAAATGATTGCACATGTAAGTAAATGTTAAGATAGTTAAAAAAAAAAAAAACCACTGTAGCAGTATAGCCACAGGGAGATGCCCAAAATTCAAGCCAGATGGAGAAGAGGACCTGGGATGAGGAATATCATTGCTGATGTCATACAGATCTTGGCGGAAAGCAGAGACTGCCAGAAGGATGTTTCGTTGTGTTCAACTATGCAAAGGCATTTGACTGTGTGGATCAAAGCAAGTGATGGATAGCCTTGAGAAGAATGGGAATTCTAGAATACTTCATTGTGCTCACATGAAACCTACACATAAACCTAGGAAATACCGCACGACTTACAATCAGCCTTGTGTGCTTACATGGGATGCTGCTTTGAGGTCAGCAGTTTGAAGCCACCAGGGGAAAGATGAGGCTTTCTATTCCCAACAGGATCACCGTGAGTCGGAACTGACTGGATGGTCGTGAATTTTGTTGTTGCTGTTCTCATCAGGTAGGCGTGTGTCAGAGTTGTATCTTTTCAGCATACTTATTCAATCTATATGCTGAACCATTAACCCAAGATGCTGGGGTCTATGGAGAGGCAGGAGGCATTGGGCTGAGCCCCAGTGGCGTAGTGGGTGAGTGCGGGACTGTGGCCCACTGGCTTAGCGGTTCAAATCCAGCAGCAGCTCTCCAGGAGCAAGGCTGGACCTCCCAGAGGGCAGTGATGCCCCCCCCCCCCCCCCCCCACACACACACAAGGAGGCATCAAGTTTGAAGGAATGTTTTATGAAGAACCTTTGGTATACAGGTGACAATCATGCTGGTTGAAATGCAGGAAGACTTGAAGTCCTTGCTGATATGAAGAGCAAAGACTTCCGCCTTCATTATGGATTGCAGCTCAAAGAAACATAATGGAACCAATAGATAACACCATGATACGAGGGGAAAGCATTGTGTTCTCAAGGGTTTCACATAACTTGAACTCACAATCGATGCTTTTGGAAATAGTCAAGAAATAAAGCTAATTGCACTGGGAAAATCTGCTCCACAGGTCTCTGTGCGGTGTTAAAAAACAAAGATGTCACTCTGAGGACTGCGGTGCATCTGACCCAAAATATATCAAATGGTCTCATATGCATATGAAAATTAGATAACAAATAAGGAAGACAAAAAAAGAATCAAAACATTTGAATCATGATGTTGGTAAAAAAATTTCGGGAGTACCATGGACTCCCAGTGAGTGATTCCAGTGCTTCATCAGCTTGTTGAAAGCACTTCCACCAGTATTTCATCAATTCCTGGAGTCTTGTTTTTGTGCCAATGCCTTCAATGCAGCTTGGACTACTTCAGTACCCTGATTCTTTCTTTCTTTAATGTATAAGAGAGAACTTTATTATTTATTTATTTATTTATTTTGGGAGGGGCATTACTGCCCTCTGGTAGGAGTAGGAGGCCCAGCCTTGCTCCCGGAGAGCTGTTGCTGGATTTGAACTGCCAACCCAGTGGGCTGCAGTCCCGTGCACAACTGCTATGCCACCGGGGCTTAGCTCAAGAGAGAACTTTATATCAAAATTATATATCAAGAAAACATCTCAACCCAGTCCAACTCAAGTCCATAAGTCTATTACTAGTCCAGAAGCCCCTCTTGGGACTCACACCGCCACAAGCAATGGCAGAGAATATCACAAGTTGGTGGGGCAAATCTATGTGGATCCAGTGGCAGGGGTAACATCTCCAGGGCTCTGACAGCAACCAGGGTCAGCCAGCAGGAAGGAAAAGGCAGAGCCTGTACCCTTGGTTCTTCATTATAGATTCCCTCTTGAAATGGGTGAATGTTGACCAGTTCTGTTGATGGTGACTGTGAACTTCTTCTGTCTTCTTTTGATGCTTCCTGCATTGTTTGATATGTTACCTATGAAATTAATATTGCAACTCAGGATTCAACCTTTTCTTTGTTTCTTTCAGCTTGAGATATACTCAGTATGTTGTATACTCTACTTATCTTCTCAAGCTGCCCTCTGGAATTTTCTGTTCAACTCTTACTCCCTCTTTTCTTCTATTTAATTAACTTGCTCAAGAGTAGATCTTATTTTGGCTTTCATGGATTTGTTTTACTTTTCTACAACTTCAACTTGAATTTACATATTTGCAATTGATGGTCTATTCTGCAGTCAGTGCTCAACCTCATTTTGGCTGTTGATATTGAGCTTTTTCATCATCTATTCCCACAGATGTAGTCAGCTTGATTCCTGTATATTCCATCTGGCACAGTCTACATGTGTGAATACGATTTTTTGTTGTAGAACAAAAGATATTTGGAACGAGAGTCTTGACCTTGTAAAATTCTACCATGTGATCTTCATTTTCATTTCTATCATCAAGGCCATATTTTCCAACTATTGTTTCTTCCTTTTTGTCAAGGAAGATTTTTATCTTCCAATAATTATCAATGCATCATGATAGCATAATTGATCCATTTAGGACTAAAGAAATTGGTAGAACTTTACAGTTTCTCCATCATTGGCTTTAGTGGTTGGTGTGTAAATTTGTAAATTTGAATTTAGTTGTATTAATAGGACTCCTTTGTATGTGTAGAGATATTATCTTATCATGGAGAGCATTATACTACAATAAAGATCTTGAAATGTCTTTTAAAGATGAATGCAATACCATTCTTGAATTTGTCATTCCTGGAATGGTAAACTGTATGATTGCCTTATTTAAAAAAGACAACACCAGTTCATTTAACTCACTAATGTCTAGGATATTGATCTTTGTGTATTCCATTTCATTTTGATGACTTCTAGATGTACTTTGTACATCCGTGTTTCAAATTGTTAACAGATGCTTGTAGCAGTTTCTTTACCCTTTGAATTGTACCCCATCAGAAAACGAAGCTCCTGGTTTACTCCATTCATGTCATTATGACTAACTCTGCTTTGAGAAGGCAACTCTTCCTCGGATGTATTTTGAGTGTCTTCCTACTCAAGGGGGTTATTTTCCAACACTAGATTTGACCAGGTTCCAGTGCCGCTCATAGAGCTTTCACTATACCAGACAATGTTCTGCTGTTAGTCATAAGATTTTGAGGGCCAAGAAATCTGGCATAAATCTAACTCAACAGATCTGTGTGGATAGACTGGAGAAATAAATTAATCAACATGCATGTGTATATAAGGGAGAGGTTTATATAAAAGAGGAATGGAACATTGAGGAAAACATCCCAACCCAGTCCAAGGTCATAAGTCTGATATTAAACCTTATGTCTGATACCAATCCATAAAGTCCTCTCCAGACTCCCGAAACACGTGCCATGATGTCAAGTGCAGAATGATCACAAGCCAATGAGTAGAAAGTCTTTGGATCCAGTGGTGTAAGCATCTCAGCGCTGGCAGGAGCCTCCACATGGCTTCTGTGGGTCCATGTATCTGGCTCCATCAGGGGAGGTCCATGTGGCTTCTCCTCAGGGATGTCTCACAAGGAGCCAACCTTGTCAGTAGAGTGCCAAGGAAGTGAACTGAGACAGTGTCTCTTGCTTCCAAGAAGGAAGCACCAGATTTCCCAGAATTCTCAGAGGAGATGGCCGTACCCACACAGAGGTCTCATTGGCCATCTCCAGATTGACAGGCTAGACTCCACCCCTACACTCTTGATTCTCAAATTGACACCAGATTAGGTGACAGCCACAAGATCCATATTTATATTAAGTAATTTCAAAGAAAAGCAGTCCAGTTGAATGTGGAAATGATCAAACAATATCACATGAAAGTAATTTTTGTGAAAATCAGAGACTGTTTTCTTGACCATGGAAAGGCATTTGACTATGTGGATCATAACCAACAATGGGAAGCATTGAGAAAAATGCGAATTCTAGAACCCTTCATTATGTTCATAGGGAACTTGCACATGGACCAAGAGGCAGCCATTGGAAGGGAACATGTCCTTTCACCATACGTAGTGAACCTGCATGCGGAGCAAGTAACCAGCGAAGCTGGATTATCAGAAGAAAA
>PVJH01046466.1:0-11823 GCA_004026705.1 Nesogale talazaci | reverse complement strand
CTTTTTAATGAAGAACATTAGGAAAAATTTACTTAAATTACAGCCTACTAAATAAGAACACAAGGGCTGAGCCCCGGTGGCGTAGTGGTTGTGCGCAGGACTACGGCCCACTGGGATGGAGGTTCAATTCCCGCTCACAGGAGCAAAGGCTGGGCCTCCTACTCCCACCACCAGGGCAGTGATGCCTAAAAAAAAAAAAAATAAAATAAATAAGAACACAAGCCAATGCATGGTTACACACGAGTTCAAGTTCCATTCCTAAAACTGTGTAGTAAATTCACTTTATATATAAATTGGGAGTACATTCAGGGTGTGGTAGTCAAGTATGTCTTAGTACACAGTGTGGTGTACATTTCTATGTGCAACTCCAAGTCATGAAGTCAATGCTTACTCCAGCACCCCACTGTGGGTTCTCGAGACTATTTACAGGAACAGACAAGCAGTCTCTCTCCTGAGTGCTGCGGTTTGAACTGCTGGCCATTTGGATTGGAGCCCAATTTGTAACCCCTACAACCACACACAAAAAAGCCACCACTTCCAGAGATACTAAAATTCTTACTGTAATAACAAAAATGTCTTTCTCACAAAGCAGCATCTGCTTATTATTATGAACCATCTTACATGCCCCAACTTTTTAATATAATAGGCTTGATGAAGGGTAAGCCTTACATTTATAACCCTGGGTATGCCTATACTGTAGTCCAATCATTTAAGATTTCCAATCCTGGTAGATTAACTTTCCAGTAACAGTGAGAAAATTTGGTTAAAACCAAAATAAATCTTTTTCTTTGAATAAAAAATAAATCTGCAGCTGAGCCACAGTGGTTGTGTGCAGGACTGCGGCCCACTGGGTTGGTGGTTCAAATCCAGTCACAGCTCCGCAAGAGCAAGGCTGGGCCTCCAACTCCCACCAGAGGGCAGTGATACGCCCCCCACCCAAAAAAACAAAAACAAAAACAACCTGTTTAAAGACATGAGAGCCCTGAGGATCCAAGATTTGGCTGGAAGGGATCCAAGAGAACCCAACTTGTCATGCTGCTTTTCCAAGCGGCTGAAATCCTGAGCCATGTATTTCCTGGCCCCTGGAAGGAGAGGTCCAACTTAGATTGGGGGGAAGTGGCAGAAGGCCAGCCTCTAATCTTCATCTCTGGCTGTATTGAAGACCTGCGTCCCCGGAGGAGCTGCCTGCCAGAAGCCAAGAAAATCCCAGGAAGATGAAAACAGCACTCAGTCTGGTTCTCTCATGGCCTCTCACACACAACCCCCTCGACCACCCAGAGGAAAAACAAAACGCCTAGATGACCAATCACCCCGAGGAAGACGGACACTAGAAACAAATCTCTGTGAATCACGGGATGTTGACTTGAAAATGTAAGAAAACCGATAAAAAGGCTGAGCCCCAGTGGCGTCGTGGTTGTGCGCAGGACTGCGGCCCACTGGGATAGAGGTTTGATCCCAGCTCCGCGGAGCAAAGGCTGGGCCTCCTACTACCACCACCTGAGGGCAGTGATGGCCGCCCCCCCCCCCCAAAAAAAAAAAAGAAAAGAAAACCGATGAAAAATTGGAGAAAGATCTAGTTAGTCACAGAAGTACACTGAGAATGAATAGTAACATTATTTGGGACATAATGGCTGAGGATACTTGAAAAACAACTTTTAAGTAGAGAACGGTGGTGAGGATGGTGCAGGAGCTGGCAGTACTGTTCTGTGTAGCACGGAGTAGCTTTGAGTCAAGACTGAGTCCACGTACCTAACGACGCTCTAAGAGAACAGACAACAGAGGCAGGGCACTGGAAAAAAAAAAAAAAGAACAAGTGGCAAATGACAATTCTAAACTGAAAAATTCTACAGCCTGGGCATTTGGCAAGAAAAAACGCTTGGTCCACACCCTAATGCTTCACTGGACAGCTAACAGAGGTTTAAGTCTTATATTCTGACCCTCTAAACCTGTGCACATGGAAGGACAGTGATCCCACTTAAGAAAGATGGATGGGTTTGGGGGCCTGCTATGTGAAGTGACTGAATTAAGGCCCTCGACCCAAAGTCAAGCCATCAGTGAAAAATTAAAGGGCTGCAAGTCAAAAAGGTTCACCAGTTTTATTCAGTGAAGCAAATCTGCAGGACTAGAACCATGGGCGATTAGCTTATCTGGAATTACTTAACAAGCCGGAGGGGTGGGCCCATTCTTTTGCTAAATCCAACATGATCTAGAGGGGGCTTGGGACCAAGGGTGGTTGAAACCGTGTTCCAGGAGAAGAAAAACGCAAGAGGGCTGGTGTGTTTTCTTTGGGCGCTGGAAAAAAAATGTTTCTCAGGGGGCTGGGAAGAGACCAGGGGGCAAAGATCTTGGTTAACAAGGGCCAAACGGCCCACACGGACGTTTGCATGCACGTCCCCGTTCTCGGCCCTTGCAGCGGGCTCAGATTCCTCTTCGCGGCCGGGCCAGGACGGCGGCCACTGCCCCGGGGTGGAAGCAGCATGGGGGCCACGCGGTTTTCTGGATACGAAAGGGCCCAGGTGGCGCCCCTGCCTCGCCACCCCCCGGACGCTCTGTGGAAGCAGGAAAGCGCGAGGCGTACCGTGCAGAAGGCTCTCCCGTGGTTTCCCCGAGGCGCTAAGTAAGTTCTCGAGAAACGCTACCAGCTGTTCCTTACTCCGCTCTGTGTCCTGCAAGACTTCGCGGAGCCTTTCTGCGGAAACTAACCTGAAGGCGCGCTCCCCGGGCCGCCCCGGGCCCGGCTGGTGGTGGCGGGCGTCCACCGGGAACACCTGCTCCCGGAACGCCACCACCGAGGCCCACCACTCGGCCGCCAGGTTCCTGCGCAGCGCGAGGCCCAAGGGTCCCCAGCCCGAGTGGCCCCCGCTCAGAAGGGCCTCGCGGCTCAGCGGCCGCCGGGGCCCGCCGAGGAAGTGCCTGCGCCGGCAGATGTCCAGCAGCGTTGCGCTGCCCTCGTCGCACTCGGGGGCTTCCCTCGGCTCGCGGCCCGGGGGGAGCGCCGCGTCCCGCCTCAGCCGCCGGCCGCAGGGGCCGCTCCCTCCCGCCCCGCGCTCCAGCAGCCCCCCGCCCCCCCGGCCTCCGAGCCCGGAGAGCGGGCGCCCGCGGGTGTGGCGGCCGGCCCAGGCCGCGGCTGCAGAGCGCATCTCCCCCTCGGGTGAGCCGGACGCTCGGCTCGGCTCGGCTCAGGGGCTGCCGGGAACCGCCACAAAGCGTCAACCTCGGCGAGGCCACTGCGCAGGCGCGGCGGAAACCGGCGTGCGCCCGCCCGGGCTGCAGGCTCCGCCCACGGAAGTACGTCACCACGCCTCGGACTCGGGCTGGTCCCCGCACTTCTGTCCGCCATGACCGGATAAAGCCTTGGTGGCCGCTCCCTCACTCGTTCTTCGTGGTCAGCGGCCTAAGCCCCGCCTTGCTCTCCCTAGTAGCTGGTTCCTTTCCCCTCCCCCTTGCCGGCTCTGGTCAGCACCCGTGAGGGTGATTCCCACCCGCTCGTCACTATCCTGCAGTCTTTGCTTTACGTTTCTCCCAGAAAACGGCTTCACAATACTTGCTGGTTCGTTACTGTCGAACCAGCGTCCACCCGCGTGCAATGAAGCAAAGAAACGTCGTCTGGCCTGTCGCGATTCATTTCCCGAGGCCCACGGAGCCACTGTGTATTGCCCGCCAGCCCAAGGGGGTCAGGATTTGCCTTGATTGGACTGTATTATTTTCATCATTAACCAGATCGGTCAAACCTCTCTTCCTCATCTCCTGGCCTTCAGTTACGTGTGCACCTTGACGCCTAACAGTAAGCCGCCGCCAAGGCAGAATGCGGCTAGCGTTGGAGTTCCCCAAATCACTAAACCGGTCTCCCTGTTCCTATGTGGATTTTACAAGTGCAGGCCTTTTAGTGCACTTCAGGCAAATGGAATTGCAATGCAGTCTTCACCTACAACTCCGTTCACTGGCCAAATCTTGTCACTTAACTGCAAATTTAAACCTAGCCACAAGCACTATGTATGTATATAGGTAAATTCCATTCCCAGGGTCATTGCTGAAAGTTTGACACCCGAATGTGGAGCCCATTTTAGACACATGAACCTTTGGATACTTGAAGGCTTGTGCATCACTACCTTCAAAAGAAAAACTGGAAAATGTGTGTAGCTCAAATGCCAGTTACAGAACTAAGGATTAAATGGTCCAAATAAAAGGACAAGCTCTTAAGACTGCACTGGATTCCCACAAAGGGGAAGCAGTAAAATTAAAATTTGCTCGTGTCTTAAGGTGCCTAGGAGACCACAACAAGCACATGAGCACGCTTTTCAGAGTTGAGCAAAAAAGCTATTATTGCTGGAAAAGTTGTGTAACTGCAAACCTATAAAACCACACCAGAGAATTGGCCTACATGCAAATAAAAATTAAAAAAGGAGAGAATGGGGAGAAAAATCACATTTATTTAGACAACTACAGGCTAGACACAACACACATGCTAGAAAGTCGACTCTTAAACTTACTTTAAGTAGGTAAATGCTTACCACAGTCCCACAATCACATCTGTAATTGTTCACAATTAAAAATCCCACGTTAGACAATGAACAGTAAAATGTAAGAAATGATCCAACCTACCCTGAAAGTCTGAATTTGACAAACCAGGACATTGAAAACTGGCTACCGGATGAACCAATTTTCAATACATTTGTCATAGAAATTTTCCCACCCCTGAAATTAACCACTTTATATTTTAGATAAGGCAGTAATAGCAATTAAAGCCTTGGGTTATTATTAATAATCAGACTTTTAAGTCTCATGTCTCCTGGCAAAAAACATATAAAAACCACTCTCCAGGACATTCAACCTACTTCCAGAATTACTGAAATAAAGCATTAGAAAAGATTAGAAGGTTCATCCTAAAGCTACTCCCTGGACCTTTCAAGCAACACACCTATGTTGACTGTGCTTTTAGGTTGTTGCCTCTTGAGTATTTTGGTGAGGATTTTTCTTGTAAATTGCATGAATTTATGTACTGTTCCCAAGACTTCTAATTCCCTGAATTATTGGAAAGACATTCATGACTCCCTATGTGACTAGTTAAAAGCCCCAGGAAGCCTGTAAAGACTAAAATCTACATATATAACTTGAATGACGGACACCAAAAACAAATCTGGTCAGACTCAAAGTTGGCCCCTTTACAGCACTAAACCTTGTCTTTTTCAGCTTTGTTGACCATCTTGGTAATTCACAATACAGCCAAGAGCACAAAAAAAAAAAATTTTTTTTTGGGGGGGTGGGGGGTGTTGCTTCTCCAACTATTAAAATTTTTCCAAGGGGGAAGGTCAGCCATCCATGGTGTTCCCTCACTCCAGTTTGAGGGTAGAGGCATACAACTGGTTAGTTCACATCTACTTTTACTAATGATCATCCACTGTAGCAGTATTAAGGAAAATAGACTTGTTAAATGACTCCACTAAGGTTGAATGCTATCCACAAAAGCATGTATGCAATTTAGCCTAAGTTTATAAAATTTATCAGCATAGATCCCACGTTAATTCTTGCAATACACATTCTTATAAAAAGAACCTTCCAATTTCCCAACCCCCCAAATAAAATGGAAAGGAGAAAACAAGTCAATCTTAACGTTTATGATTGAAAAACAAACCATTAAATTTCACATGACAGCATATATGTAAAATAAAGTACAATTTCCACTTAATTCAGTCTTCAAATATTTTTTATTGGAAGGCCATGCATTGCCTTCATGTATTTCAAATCACTGTACATAACTTTTGTGAAAACACTGCCTGCATTTTCTAGTACAAAAAAAACCTAAAAATTGTTTCAGGAATGTAGAGAAATATCCAACTTAAATAGCGAAAAAGTGCACCATAATTACTGCTGCACTGCAGTCATTTCTGCATTTCCCATGTTTCTTAAATAACTATCTTGTCTGGTAACACACAATATAAAGAGCAATTATGAAAAACAGACATTTACATATACCTCTAAAGTCTTACTGAGAATATCCTGTTGGCATTGGATAACCAATCATAGGTGCAGCTGCAGTAGCAGGATATGCATATGCGGCCTGCTGGTTCATACCATTGTGCATATTTGGAACGTTGGTTCCATATTGCTGGGTGCTATCATAACCATTCTGGTAAGTCCCTGTTGGATTACCAGTCCTAAAACTGGTCTGTATGCCAGCAGACACAAAATTACTTCCAAAGCTCCCATTGGTGTAATTTGCAGCAGTGTAAACACCATTTTGGGTTTTCGCCCCAAAATCTCTCTTAAGCAGACTAGAATAACCTCTGTCATAGTTTTCCCTGTCTCTAAAGGTATTGAATCCACCCCTTTTGCCCGCAGAGTATCTGTCTCGTCGGTCATCCTTCATGCCTCCTCTACCCCTGGAACGACCTGTTGGAAAGAAAGCGGCAAACTGATTATTTTCAAGATAGAAAGTTAGGTAGTTTTAAGTGTTTCACAATTGCTCAGCTCTATTGATTCCAGAGACAAACCACATGACCTCCAAGAGATAAGCAACATATCTCATACCAAAGGTTGCCTTACCTGAACCTCTGTCTTCGACCAGCTGAAGCAACTTGGGATTAATTGCTTGATTGGCTTCACGAAGCACAGAGATAAGGTCGCTCACTTGCTTTATGTTATTAGGTGTAAAGAAAGTGTATGCTGTGCCCGTTTTGGTACTGCGAGCAGTTCTTCCAATTCGATGAATATAATCCTCTGAGGAGTTAGGGTAGTCATAATTGATGACAAATTTCACATCTTCCACATCTGTAAAGTGTTGCAGTGTGGCAAAATAGCAATGTACGGAGTTTTGCACACCACAACAGCCAGACCAAAAATAAAAAGTTAGACAATTGTATTCCCAAGAAGGTATGGGCTGTAAAAAATACAGTTAAAATGGTTATCCATTCCCTGTAGGAAGACCATTGAGGTTTGGGGGGAGAAAAATAAAAAAAGGGAAGGAAAGAAAAGCACATGTCATCTTTGTAATTCTCATCACCCACCCAGTGTTAAGGCCAACCAAGAGGAATGTCTAGTTCCTTAATACATTCCCCAATCAGGAAGGCCCTTACAGATCATCAAGTGACATCTGAATGCTTCTGCGCAGTAGGGCCACTTAAAAGTTCACAGCAACCTCTTCATGTGCTCTTTTTTGAGGACCTTTCAATTAAAATATACAGGTCCTTTGCATTTACACACTCATCAGTTCAAAATTCTGGCCACACTGCTCGTCTTGCCAAGACCTTACAACCGCAGCTGCAAGAAAAACATACCTGTCCCCCAAAAGTTGTTTTTATGCACTGTGTCTCGTCTAGGCAAGCGCTTCCAAGAAGCCAGGATTCACTTGAGAATGTGTCTCTCTCTGGCAGGTCTCGACATGACGACTAGGTGTAGGTTGAGGGAGGAACTTTCAAAGCACTCTTTTCCTCTCCCACGGACTAGGGGTGGGCAGTGCTTCTGCTCTAGAGCTCAGGTGCCAGTACTCACCAATTTGTAAAAGGCTTAGTACCTTTTAAAGTTGCTCTCTCCGTTTCAAACTTGAACAAAAATTTCATTGAACACTGAAGTTTGGAAATATTTCTTCGACATTTCAGCAAACTCACTGAAACGCAAAGACCCACAGATCACAGGAAACAGTTTGAAACAAGGCTGTACCATGGCAGTCATGCAAAGCATGGGACAGAAGAAATACCACGGCAGTGAACTGAGGGTAACTTCCCCTTTCCCCTGGAGAGAACAGTTTACGTGGCAGAGGCGGTACTTTCTGCCTTTTGAAGATTACTGGCACACTGTCAGTTTTCCAACTCTCTACTCGACTGGAAGCAGCCAGCCGATCACTAGTCCTCCATCCCCCTCGAGTCCTCCGATTGTCATGCCTAGGCCTTGCCACAAAGACTGCACCTTTATGTGAAAAAAAACTTAGAAAAAATGCAGAGGTTAAAGAAAGCAATAGACTTTCTTTAAAAAATCGTATGGACATCTTCTGGGAAACCAAGCCACGAATGCGAGTTTGTACTAACCTAGCCCTCTGGAGGCCACATCTGTAGCAATCAGAATAGGAGCTTTTCCATGTTTGAATTCTGCAAAGAAAGGCACATATCATCAATCACCAGCCCAAGCAGCAAACTGGCTAACAGAGCCCATGTCTTCCATAGGACACTTACCATTTAGAACCCAGTCTCGCTCCTGTTGACTCTTGTCACCATGGATACCCATGGCAGGCCACCTAATTAAAAAAACGTTATTTGTAAGCTCCCAACTTCAGTCGATTCTTGTGTCTAGCTCTTGAATTATTTCTGGTTGTGGATCTTCAAACAATCTTAAATAGTTTCCCTCCACTACACAAACAATTGCCATCCACGAAACCCACATGCATAAGCCACTTTACAAATCAGCTAAATATTGAGGAAGCAACCCCCACATACCCATCTCTCCTCATTTTTCTGGTAAGTTCATCACATCGTCTTTTAGTTTCAACAAAAACAATGGTTTTATTCTCCTTCTCACTCATTATCTCTTCCATCAGGCGAATCAGTCTGCAAAGAATTTACAGTTTCATGTGATCAGTGAACAAGTTAAGCTTTATTTTCAGATCTATAAATCCAAGAGGAAACACCTGCTCAACCCCTTGTGAAACAATTCTATTCTTGATGTTGAAGTAAACCCCCAGGTGAGCCAACATTCTAACCTACAGGAAATGTTAAAATAACTCTTACTCTGTAGGATTCAACAGATTTTCAGATGGCAGAAGTGAGCCTACCCAAACTGAAAATGACTCTTGAAGAGTATGAGACAGTGGCTCAGTCTGTAGAGCAGTTATTTTCAGAGACTGAAAAACGACTTACTTCTCATCCTTCTCCACATCATGACACACATCCACAATCTGCAGGATGTTGTGGTTTGCACTCAGTTCCAGCGCACCAATGTTTATATGAATGTAATCTTTGAGGAAATCTTCCGCGAGCTGTCTTACTTCTTTTGGCCAAGTTGCACTCCACATTAAGGTTTGTCTGTCAGGCTAAAGGAAAATTATTTTGAAGCAAAAATTATTGTACGTGTAAAAAATCAATGAGTTGGGTTTCAAAAGAAAGAAAGATGTTATCTTTAATGAAACTTACTCTGATCTGGTCCACAATCTTCCTTATTTGGGGCTCAAAGCCCATATCAAGCATTCTATCAGCCTCATCAAGCACAAGATAGGTTGTTCTTCTCAGATTGGTTTTTCCACACTCTAAAAAGTCAATCAGTCTTCCAGGTGTTGCAATACAGATCTCCACACCTTTAATTAAAAAGGTAGTCGTTAAAGAAAAGAAAAAAGAAAAGCTAAGTACCAGCAGGGGCATCTGCAATTCTCAAGCATCATTAGCGGCTAGCAGCTTTTCTACTACACACCTCTCTCCAAATCGCGGATCTGCGGTCCCTTGGGCGCTCCACCATAGATGCAAGTGGACTTCAAGCGGCATGCTCTGCAATACTCAGCCGCTACCTGCTGGACCTGTTGGGCCAGTTCTCGAGTTGGCGCCAGCACCAAGCACTGAAGAAAGAGAAATAGCTTTCAGCACACATTGGGATCCTTGGTAAAGGGAACAGTATGTTTATGCTGGGATACAATTTCCTCAATTATGCTGGTCCGGCAGTCAAAGGCACGAAGGGTCCAGCTAATCCCTGCACACAACAACACTCTACAGCAAGCTATTACGTCTTTTTCTATGCATTCTACCACTTCCACAACAAAACAGGAACCACATACTTACAATTGGCCCATCACCTCTCTCTAGGAATGGCTGGTGATTGATGTGGACAATGGCAGGCAGCAAGTACTGTTGGAGGGGGTGTAAAAGAGTGGAAACAAGTTAATACAATACCTCCAGTTTTGTTTTTAAACTCCCAAATCCAGGATGGTGCTAAAGCACCCCGGTATCACCAATGTGCTTGCACTTACAGACAATGTTTTCCCGGATCCAGTCTGTGCCACTCCGACCATATCCAATCCACTTAGAGCAACTGGCCACCCCTGAGCTTGAATAGCGGTTGGTTCTGTAAAGTTCTGTCTTGCAATCACATCCATGACATTTGCTGTAATTAGTGACAGAAAATTAGCAAAACTTACTTAGTTGGCAGTACCAAGGAAAGAAATGGAGAACTTGGAACTGGCACTTACCAGGGAAGTTTGCTTCATAAAAATTCAAAACTGGCTTTGGGCAGTTGTGTCCTCTAACTGTAACTTCCTTGCTTCTTCTGTATGTCTCCACATCTTGCTGCACGAGGATTATAATAATCTCTTAAAGTCTTGCAACAACAAGCCTCCCAACTAAGTGTACAACTGCTAAAGCCCCAAACGCGGTGTTTGCTACATTTTAAGCCCATTTCAAAATCTAGATCTATACATAAAAATCTTGTAAAATTTGAGAACCACCTTGCTAAACCATTGCCAAGTAACTAATCTAATAAAGGCATCTGTGTTTCCAAGCAAATTTTATCACCTCGCAATTATGATGTCAGAAAGTATGAAACTTCCCCCAAATGTACTCATTTGAAGCCAGATACTGATTTTCCGGAAATTATTACTAGGCTATAATCAGAAAAAGACAAAACTACTGACCGCTGTGCGCCTAGTCAAATCAGGATGTTCTTGATAAAAATTCTTCTCAAATTTGGGCAGTTCGTCGAGATTCCACTTCTTTTTAACAAGTTTCTCCCCAGGATTTCCAAATTTCTTTCCAGACAGGGGCCCTGCCCTACTTCCTCCAAATCGAGGTGCCCCAAACCTGTAATTAAAAAAAAAAACAAAAAAACAAAAAATAAAAATATTTACGAGTTGGCAGGCTTCCTTCTCAACCCCTCAAGAGCACTCCACGGAAACGTCTGCAGCTGGAGAACTACACTGAGCCCCGATCATTCCCAACGGGCTCAACAACCAGCGGCCCCGTCTGTCGCTCTGCCCCTCTTCCCCCACGGTGCGTCCGTCCACTGCTGCGGCCAGGCCGGTGCCCAGCCTAGCGCGGAAGTTCAGATTCCGGCGACAGACAAAATGGCCCGTGGCTATGGTCTCTTCCCACCTGCTTACAATTTTTATCTGGGAGAGGAAAAAACACAGGGGAGGAGCCTGTCGGCGACGCTGTTGGTACAGCGGCTTTGATGCCAAAAAAAAAGCTTTGGTCTTCAAAATGGATAACGGGGCAGCCGTCAGGTCCAGAGAGGACGGAGGTGGCTCTCGGGGACGCTTATGCAAGGGGACCGGGAGGGAGGGTGGGTGGGTGGGTGGGGGTGGAGAACCCGCGGAGGAGCTCCCGATCACCGTGGCGAAATTATATAACGCGAGGCGAGGAGGAGGAGGAGGAGGAGGAGGAGGAGGAGCCGGCGAGCACCGGGGGAGGAGTCCCGGCCGGGCGGAGCCGCTCGGGCGGCGTTCCCGCTGGGGCGGCGCTTCCCCCTTTGTCTCGCATTTCTCTCTGCGCCACATTTTCTCGGCGCTGCCATTTTGAGCTCCTCCGCCGGGCGGGGTAACAAAGGCGCCGCCGCCATGTCCGAGGCCGGCATTTTGTCGCCGCGGCTCGACCACATGGCTCCGCTCGGCGGCGCCGGCCCCCCCCGCGCCCCCCCCCACCCGGCGTCGGGAGCGGGCCCCGCATTTCCCACCCAACCCCCGGGGGCCCCCAAACTGCTCCCGGAAGAGGGGAGCGGGTCGCGGTTACTGGGCCGGCCTCGAGGAGCCACCTTTCTCCCCCGCCCCCGCTCGCAGTCCGCGCCCCTGAAAAACCCCCCAACAGCTGCGAAATCGCCCCAAGATCCCCGTCCCGGGCAGGAAATACCCCAACGCGC